>PVKP010019104.1:0-43089 GCA_004027715.1 Plecturocebus donacophilus
AAGTCTTTGCTATTGTTAACAGTGCTGCAATAAACACATGTCTGCATGTGTCTTTGTAGCAGAATGATTTATAACCTTTTGGTTATATACCTAGTAATGGATATATTGCTGGGTCAAATAGTATTTCTGGTTCTAGATCCTTGAGGAATCACCACACTGTCTTCCACAATGGCAAGAGTGTACTTCTAAAGGAAGATCCTACTACCTTTCCTCTTTCAGAAGTGTTCATTCTATAGGTGCTCCCCTCAAAAGTTCACTCTATGCAAATCTTCAACACAGTTTGTTTCTCTGGGGAGTAAATATAAGACACTTGGTGCGAAGAGTTGTTTAAGGAAGAAAACCATAAAACAAGATGTTGGAAGTGGAGCACTGGATATAGATAGGGCACATGCTGTAACGGGGCAGTTTCTGAAAAACCTTGATCAGAGAGCAGTGAAAGAGAAAGACTTTTCGCTGGTGAGTGAAATGTCTCCAGATTTTGAGAGAATGAAAGGAGCAGTAATTCCAAGAACAATGGAATCAAAGGCCCTTTGTGAGGGCCAGTAAGGTTTAGTGTCATTCAAAAAAGACAGCAAAGGCCGTGGGTGACAATTTAGCAATTGAAGGAGATGTATGGAAGTCAGAAGGCCTCCTTAGATGAATCCTTAAAGGGATTCATCTGAAACTGGAGTGCAGCAAGGTGAGGAAAAAGCCTGGGAATTAACTATAACAGTGGCAGAGCTCTAAAGAAGTGTGAATTCTCAGCCCTGAAAAGTCTGCTAACTCTGGTGGCAGAAGAGTAGGGTCTTAAGAATTCAGCCTTCTTTGAGAATTGGCCCTGAGAATTGTGATTACAATATTTTAGACAATATTTGAGTATATGCACTCATAAACCTTGAATTTCAAGATCTCCTCAAACCGTTTGTGCTTTAGAAGTCGCTCACTAGTTCATATTAAAGGTCAACTTACCTTTCAATCTACCTTGCTTGAGGTAGATGCAGGGGACTCTGTTTTGCAAGAAAGTCTTTGCTTCCCATCTCAGGAGCAACATGCATTCATCTCCCTCCTGGGTTACCAGACAAATAAGTAGGGTTAAAATACCATATAATTCAGCTGAGAAAGTACTGGACCTATTAAAGGTAGAAAGGAACTCCAAAGGAGTTGTAGAACCTAATCAACATGTATTAGCAGAAGCTGGGTGAGCATACATGGGCTGGATCCTGAGGATGCAAGATTGAGGGAGCATGGGCAGAAACAGCTAAATGGTATAGCATTGATTGGGTGTAGTTGTTAGTCAGGGAGGAAACTGTTAGTGGAGCCTGGAAAAATAATGAGGAAACTGAGTATAAGAGGCTAGGGCAATATCAACATTTGAAATCTGGTTGCAAAACATTTGTCAAAGATAGTCTAGAATGCCTAATATAATCTAGACTGTAGAAAATGTACCTGATCTACAAGTAATATAGGTGGGCAATTTATCAAAGCTAAATGTTGAAAGCGTGACTCTGGTCATACTGCAATTGATTAGTTACTATAAGAACTTGATGATTCCAGAAGAGAAGGAGTTAGTTTTGAAGTAAAATGTACAAGTACTATAGAAAGGCCAGTCAGAAATAGGAGGCTGAGAAATGAAATTGTTAACATCAATTTAAAAGTAAGACCACTAAAATGCAGCCTTTAGGAAAAGGCTAATCTACCAGGTGCGGTGGCTCACACCTGTAATTCCAGCATTTTGTGGGGCTGAGGAGGGTGGATCACCTGAGGTCAGGAGTTCGAGACCAGCCTGGTCAACATGGTAAAACCCCATATCTACTAAAAATACCAAAAATTAGCCGGGTGCAGTGGCATACCTGTAACCCCAGCTCCTCAGGAGGCTGAGATAAGAGAATTGCTTGACCCTGGAAGGTGGAGGTTGCAGTGAGCCGAGATGGTGACATTGCACTCCAGCCCAGGCAAGAAGAGTGAAACGTCCTCCCAAAACAAACCAACAAACAAAAATCACACAAAAAAGGAAAAGTCCAATCTATTGAGGCATGGCTTTGAATTGGGAGAAAAAGAAAACTAAAATATACTTCAGGTTAAAGAACTGGTGTGATTAGAATGAGTGAAAAACCAGAAGGACACAAGAGTTGGTTGACTCCTCATCGCCCTTGTTATCAAATCCAACCTTCTTAATATCACTTACAGTGCCCTTTATCAACTTGTTTATCTTAGTTCTCTGGCTTCATCTCAGCATTTCTTCCTTCAAACTTTATGCTCCAGACATACTGAACTACCTAAAATTTCCTACGCCATTCTTTTTCCTTCATGTGAGCCTTTGCACTGACTTTGGACCATTATTTCTCTCTTCGTCCTCCCCAACTTTCATTAACACAATTTTTTTTTCACCTTTTAGATTCAGGATTTATATGGGCAAGTTTGTTACGGGGATATATTGTATAATGCTGAGATCTGAGGTGATGATCCCATCACTTAGACAGTGAGCATAGTACCCAATATTTGTTTTTTTAACTCTTGTCTTTCTCCCTACCTCTCCCACTTAGCAGCCTTAAGTTTCTATTGATGCCATTTATATGTCTATGAGCATCAGTGGTTAGCTTGCACTTTTAAGTGAGAACATGCAGTATTTGGTTTTCAATTTCTATGTTAATTCACTTAGGATAATGGCTTCCAGGTGCATCCATGTTGCTGCCATGGGCATGATTTTGTTCCTTTTATGGTTGCATAATAGTTCATGGTATATATACACCACACTTTATTTATCCAATCTACTGTTGATGGGCACCTAGGTTGCTTCCATGTCTTTGCGATTGTGAAAGTGTCACAACGAACATGGGAGTGTATGTGACTTTTTGTTTAGTACCATTTATTACTGTCCTACACATATCTGCTTAAATCATAATGACGGCAGGTAGATTTCACAATCTATGACAAGTCTAATAATAGGCCATGGCTTCCTAAAGAACTAAGTGAAGGAAGGTAAGAACAAGTCTGAGGTCTATTGGATTAGCAATATCCAACAGGTTGGAGGAACGGTGCTATATATATCATGCATTGTCCAACTATTCTTGCCTACACACTACTCCTTCCTGTAATTTTCCCTGATGTCATCTTAAAAATTGTTCTTTACCTATGTGTTTGCATACTATCCTTTGCTTAGTTCTATCATACCATTTGTACTGCATTATATTTTCTGTTACCTTGTATATTTTCCCAGTAGTCAGCATTTTACTTATAAAAAGGTAGCATCTTGTGTATTGGCAAATCTCTAGTGTCTGACACAGGGCTTTGCACACAGAAGTCAGTACATGAAATGCTTGTTAACTTAAAAATACGTTATTGAATATGAAGGACTTAAAAAATAATGAAGCTTGGTTGTTGGATGTGTTGTCTATATATAATAAATATAATCTAGGTCAGCGGTCCCCTCCCCTAAGACATGGACCTGTCCTGGTCTGTTAGAAACTGGCTGCACAGCAGGAGATGAGGGACAGGTGAGCAAATAGCACTGCCTGAGCTCCACCTTCTGTCAGATCAGCTGTGGCATTAGATTCTCATAGAAGTGCAAACCCTACTGTGAACTGCATGCTAGGAATCTAGGTTGCATGCTCCTTATGAGAATCTAACTTGTGCCTGATGATCTGAGATGGAACAGTTTCATCCTGAAACCATGCCCCTGCCAACCCCATCCATGGAAAAATTGTCTTCCACGAAACCAATCTCTGGTGCAAAAAAAGGTCGGGGACCACTGATATAGGTAATTAGAAAATATAGTTTATATTCAACTTGTAGAGATCTGATATAAGCACACAGGAAAGGATCATTGGGTCATTTTATGCCTCTAAATGTATTTGCCTAGTGCCTTAAGAGGAGCAAGCATAAGTAGCTTAGAGTTGTATTTTGAGTATTATTTTCTCCAATTTACATGTAGGTAAGACACTTAGAATGTCAATTCTGGTGCAGATTATATAGGTCATGCCATTCCATGAGGGCTAAACATAATGTCAGCTTCCCAATCACATATCCTCCCTCCTTTCTTCCTCTCCACAGTTATACCATAGCCCTAAATTCAAATATTTTGAACAAGTAACTAGCAATAATTTAGAAGTCATCATGCTATTTCCATTTTTTCTTTTCTGACAAGCTGCAAAAAATCCATGAGCTTTATTAAATTAATTTATGAATAATTTAAACAAATTAAAATTAAGTTCACAGTAAGGACTGGATTAGCTAAAAAAAAAAAAAAAAAAAAAACCAGCTGACTTATTAATTGCCACCTTGATTCTTTTTTTTTTTTTTTCTGTTTCTGCAACTTAAATTAAAGCCTCTTAAATCATTCTAATAGTTCTGTCATGTTCTATATACCAAAAATGTATTCATGTAGCCATCTTTGTGTCCACTAATTCATTAATTTAATGATAATTTTTGAATATCTATCACAATCCAAGCACATTTTTAAGTGCTGGAATATAGACATAAACAAAATCAAATCTCTGCTTTCACTGAGTTATATTCTAGAGGCAAGAAATGTAAAATAAATACATAAATCTATATTACAAGTGGCGAAATGACATGAAAAATGCTGTGATCTACAGAGTGATTATTGAAGATCTCTCAGAAGAGGTGATTTGAACATAGATATCATGAATATGAATATCTGAGAACCATGCAGGTAATAAAGCAAAGTTTGATTTTACCTTTTAGTATTTTAACCTGAGTAATTTGATTAACTTGGGTTCATCCTATTAGACCAATTCATAAAATGATGTTAGCATTGTTATTACATGGTGTCCGGCATTATAACATACATCAGGAAAACCATGGGTTTTCATAGACAGTCATGTTTCTTATTAAGATGTTGATGACAAAAATGGCCATATTTCAATTAATAAATATTTAGTAGATAATTTTAAATTCAACACATATTGTTGAATTCTTGTGAGTGAAGAAGTATGAACATTGAATTAAAAGACAAAGAGAGTAAAGCAAAATCCCTGATGTCAAGAAAGTAACAAAATGGGCACAAAGTCCAATACATGAATACAAATAATTGTAAAAAGAATCTAATTAAGAGAAAATGCTGTGTGGACTTAAAGGAGAAAATAGGCACATCAAATAAGAAAATAATAATAATCACAATAATTGTGTTACTACTACTACTAACTTCTAATAATTATTCTATTTTCATTTACTGTTGACAGATGAAAAAAGCAAAACCATTTGGCTAATGGGCAAAAATAATCCCTGACCTGTTGAGGCAGATTGTCCAAAGGTCTCTAGTATAATTTGGCACTGCTATTTGCCTTAAAATAGCCAAATAAAGAATCTAAAGTCTAGAGACTTTGTGACTGTCCACTTTGAAGTAGCAGAGTAAGTATACAAACTGAGTCTGTTTGAAACCAGACAGAAACCTTATACTTCGGGAGATAATTTTTGAGAAGCCTTGTATTTGATACGATAAAGAATATGAAAGGAGAAAAACCCAGACAAAGTTTTAGAAAGAATGAGAAAAATCAAGCAGTAAGAGATGAGAAGCGTGAGGATTGCTTACAGATCCCAAAATGCCTTTGCTTGGTTTATGTGAGGCAAGAATTAGATAGATGATATTGAGAAGGTTTGCAAGAATATTTTTTAAGCTTAACTTAATAAGCATTAGGTGAAGTTAGTGCAAGATTTTGAGGTAGAGTTTTGACAAAACAGGAAACTTCTTTTGTGAAATGTATTGTGAATAGGATACATTAGTAAAAGAAGATATTAAAGGCAAGATGATCAGTAATAAATGCCATACTGGAGCAGAGCAGTATTTTTTTCTGACCTAAAATTAGGGAATTTTATTTTGATGTTGAGGAAAACTGAATTAGGAATGAGTGACAAGCCTTAATTGTAAAAACAGGTTGCCAACCTCTCTGTATTCATTTTGTTATTTATGATCATATTGAAATGGCTTTTAATTTTAGTTTCATCCAAGTCTAAGAGTTAGATGGTTTCATTAGTTTAACTGATAGGTGAAATCATATCATTATCCAAGCCTCAAACTGTTAAATATTCCAGATGTTTAAGATAAAGTCCATGATAACTACAGTTCTATCTTCCATGATTTTCAAAATACTGCTCTATGATTGCCTTCCCCATTCTCTTCCTTTTATATTCCTCTTGCAGGCTAAGCGAATCTTGTTTGTTTTCTTTATGATTTGTATGCTTTCTTTATGATTTTTTTCTTTTTGATTTGTTTTGTGCTTTCCAAATTTGGTTAATCAGAGCTTCATAATCCTTCATTCATTATATTTGTCATCTTACAATTTCAACACCATGAAAAATCCAATGCCATCTGGAAATGTGCAGATATTAATATTAGATAATGTTCTTCGGTTTTAATACCAGTTTCTAAGGTTACAACATCAATCCATCCATTTTCTGATCAACCACATTTATCAAGAGCCTATTATATTATCAACCACACTGGGGTACAAAGGTAAATAAAGTGCTTATGGCAGAGAGTTGTCATGTAGAGAAGGAGATAGACAAATTATTATAATATGCTATTAATATAAATGTTATGATTAGGAATGACCAAAATGCTGAGGGCATATAGGCATGGAAATGCCAAATTCTCCCAGGAGAAGCTACCAAAGACTTTGCAAAGGAGATGGCCTGATTTTAAAATACGAGGGTAAATTCATGAAGCAGAAGGTAGGATAGGATACATGCTAGAGAAAAAGAATGTGTTAACTATATAAAAGTATTGAGACATGAAAAGTAAAGGAGAATTTTGGAAATGGTAAAAATTTAAGTGTGAATGCAACATGGAGATACTGGAAAGGATTATCCTGAGGAGAAGCTGAAGAAGCTATGACTGGACTGAGAGGTCTCACAGTTGGCCTTGGACTTAATCCTTACTAATGCAGAATTAATAGAAATTTCAATGGTAGAGTGATGTGATCATATTTTTTAAGGGAGGTAACTTTGGAATCCATTTGGAAACATAATTAAGCATAAGAGATTAGTGAAAATATATCAATTAGGAAGCTATTGGAATAGACAACGTAAAAGATCATGAGGATCCCAAGGGAGACGGTTAAAGTGTGGGAGGGGTGAGGAAAAGAGGAAATACATAGACAGGTTTTCATTACCACTTGAATACAGAGAGAACAAGAGAGCAAAATTTCTAGGCTGCTTCTGGAATTTTTATGTTGAAAGAGATAGTTTAGATGTTACTGCTTTAACCAGTATAAAAGAGTGAGCACAAGTGTGATATGAGTAGAAAAAGTGAACTTTCACTTTATACATTGTGTTTGAAAAACACATATGAAGGAGATACATACAGGTAGTCAGAAATATATCTCTAAGTTGGAGATTGATAGAGATTTTAGAGCTATCAGCATTATGGTCAAAGCAAGAAAGCACCGATGGAAAGCAATATGTATGTATTGTTAGCTTATATTATTTTCTATTTTGTAATTAGTGCCAAACCTGTGATTAAAATTCTTCCCTAATACCTAGTTGACTTTATAAAACATTTTAACAATTAGTGATAATTTTAGTTAATAATTTTTAAGTGTAAATAAATAAATTCACTGAGTTATCTTCATTTACAGACATGTTTCTTCAAAGATTTCTAAGGATTAGATAGAACTTCCTCTTGCAGAACCATTATAGCTTCTCTGAATGAAGTTACCTGCTTATACATACAATTACAATACCCTTGATTACCTAACTTTCCACTTTAAATATATTTTTAATATAAATGTGAAACCTCAAGTTTATAATTTACAGTGTTCTCTGAAAATGTTTTTATTCATGACTCACAGGAAATGTATGTCTCAAAGTAAATTTTGGTTTTGGTATCAGTTTTTTACCTTATAGTAATCCACAACTATAGTTTAATCTGGTTCCACTTAGAGCAATGACCCACACAGTATAGTTGGCTTGAATTAAATGTTCTAATCTTGATACTAAAAAAACTTTAATGAACAGGCTTATATGGGGAATATCAATATCACTTTACCTTTATTTGTGTCTTTCAAAATCAATTGATTTTATGCATGTCAGTACAGTCAGTAATGCACTGATTAAATACCATAGACTAGGGATCAAATTCTGACTCCATTACTTACTAGTTAGGTAATCTGGGAATGTTACTTATTCAAACTCTCTCTGAGCATCAATAAGTTACACGCAAATATGGATATTATATGAGACACCCATATCAAACCATATTTTATTTAGAAGTTACTTTATTAGTTGTTTAGGACAAAATGGATTTATTTCAAAGCCTTTTCTATATTTTTCCTTATGTTTTTCTAACTAAATTCCACTGCAGGCTTGCTGAATGGTCTACCATATTGTCAGTTCTAGTAAATATCTCATATGTATCTGAAAGGAATATGTATTCTGTCATTTTGGGGTTCAAGGTTTTTCATTTTGTCTTAGGTCTAATGTAATTGTGTTTTATAGACCTTATTTATTTTTTAAATTGAGAGGAAAATCATGTAGCATACAATTAACCATTTAAAATTGCACAATGTTACAAAGAAATAGTAGACAGGCTTACATTACCACTTGAATACAAAGAGAACAAGAGGGCAAAATTTCTAGGCTGCTTCTATAATTTTTATGTTGAAGGAGATGGTTTAGATGCTACTGCTTTAACCAGTATAAAAGCGTATGTATATATAATAAGGGTGATATGAGTAGAAAAAGTGAACTTTCACTTTATACATTGTAATGATATTACATTTAATATAATAATATAATATTTGGTGTATTTAAAATGTTGTACAGCCACCACCTCTTTCAGTTTTAAAATCTTTCATTACTACAAAAAATGCCCAGTACCCCTTATGTAATTATTTCCTATTACACCTCCTTTCATTTCCTGGTAATGATTAATCTGCTTTCTGTCATTATGAATTTGCCCATTCTGAATATTTCATAGGAATGGGATTCTACAAAATATGACTTTTTGTGCCTGGTTTCTTTCAATTCAAAGAATGTTTTTAAGGTTCATGCAAATAGTAGCATGTATTAGTACTTCATTCACTTTTTATGGCTTAGTAATATTTCATTATACATATATACCCCAATTTGTTCTTTCACTTATTAATAGATATTTGGATATTATGAATAGTGTTGAACAAATAAGGAATGTAAATAAAGAAGTAAAAATTATAAAAAAGAACCAAGTAGGTATTCAGGAGATAAAAGTACAAGGGCTGAAAAATTCACTAGAATAGTTTAATTGCATATTTGAACAGGCAGAAAAAAGGATCGGTGAATGTGAAGATAAGGCAAGTGAATTTATCCAGTTTGAAGAGCAGACATTTTAAAAAAAAGAAAGAAAAACCCTAAGGGAACTGTGGAACACCATTTATAGTAACAACATACACATCATGGGAGTTCCAGGAGAGAAAGATAGAAAGAAAGGGTTAGGAAAAAGTGTTTGAAGAAATTGTAGCTAAAATTTTCCCAATTTAATGACAGATCCGTCTGTCCATAAATCCATCTGGGAATCTCAATAAACTCCAAGCAGGATAAGTCCAAAGACATTAACACTGAGGGGCATTATAGTTAAATTGTCAAAGCCCCAAGACAAGAAGAAAATTTTGAAACGCATTTTTTCTCTTCTTTCTCTTCTTTCTCTTTCTTTCCTTCTTTCTTTCTTTTCTCTCTTTCTTTCTATTTCTCTCTTCCTTTCTTTCTCTTTCTCTCCATCTCTCTTTTCTTTCTTCTTCCTTTCTTTTCTTTCTTCTTCTTGTCTTCCTTTCTTCCTGTCTTCCTTCCTTTCTTTCTTTCTTTTTTTCTTCTTTCTTTCTTCTTTCTTGCTTTTTTTCTTTCTTTTCCTTTCTGTCTTCCTTTCTTTTTCTTTCTTTCTCTCCATCTCTCTTTCGTTTCTTTCTTCTTCCTGCCTTCCTCTTTCTTTCTCTTTTCTTTTCTTTTTCCTTCCTTCCTTCCTCAGTCCTTCCTTTCTTCTTTCTTTCTTTCTTCCTTTCTTTCTTGTTTCTTTCCTTTTCCTCTCTCTTTCTCTCTTTCTCCCTTTCTCACTTTCTCCCTCTCTCTCTCTCTCTTTATTCTTGCTCTGTTGCTCTGTAGCCCAGGCTGGAATACAGTGACATGATCTCAGCTCACTATAACTTTCCTCTCCCAGGTTTAAGTGATTCGCCTCCCTCAGCCTCCTGAGTAGCTGGGACCACAGGTGTGCACCACCACACCTGGCTAATTTTTAATTTTTAGTAGAGACAGGCTTCACCATGTTGACCAGGCTCATCTCAGACTCCTGACCTCAAGTGATCCACTCACTTCGGCCTTCCAAAGTGCTTGAATTTCATGTGTGAGCCATCACACCCAGCCTCAGAAGTAACTCATTTTATACAAGGGAGCCTCAATAAGAAGATTTCATTTGAATTTTTTTGTTTGCTTTTTATCTGAAATCATGGAAACCAGGATTCAGCAGGAACATATTTAAAATCCTGAAAGAAAAAAATGTGTTAAACAAGAAATCTATGTATCCAAAACTATCTTTCAAGAATGAAAGATAATATTAAGATATAACCAGATATACAAAATCTAAAGGAATTTGATACAGGTAGACTTTCCCTAAGAAAATTGCTTAAGGTCATCCCTCAGGATGAATTAGAGTAATAGTTATTGCTTGAAGCCATGTGACAAAACAAAGAACACTGGTAAAAGTAACTACATAAGTAAATATAAAAGCCAGCATTATTGTACTGTATTGTAATTTGGTTTATAACTTCTTTTTTCAATATAATTTAAAAGTAGATGAACAGAATAATAATTACAAATTTATATTAATGGGCACACATGTGTAAAAATGTTATCTGTGAATATAGCAATAAAAAGGGAGAGGTACTAAGATGTATAAGAATAAAGGGCTTATGTACTATTGAAACTAAGCTTGCCTTTTTTCAAAATAGATTTGTTTAAAGTTATTATAAGATGTAATTGTAATACTCAAGGTAACCTGTAAAGTAATAACTATAAAATACACAGAAAAAAGGAGAACAAAATGCATACTGCAAAAATGAACCAGACACAAAAAGAAGACAGTAATGGAAGAATTGAGAAAAAATATAAGATGTTCAGAAAACAAATCACTAAATGGCAGAAGTAAAATCCTTCTTTAGTAATTACTTTAAATGTAAATCAAATAAACTCTTCAATTAAAAGGTAGAATGTATTACAAAAACAAGACCCATCTATATGCTGTCTATATATATGTGCTGTATATGTAGACAGAAAGACACAAAACGTGTCAAGTAAAAAGATAGACAAAGATATTTTACACAAATAGCAACCAAAAGGAGTTTGGGTGGCTACATTATTAATGAACAAAATATAATTTGAGTCAAAAAATTTATAAGAGCTAGAGAAGGCTATTATATATTGGTAAAGGTTCAGTATATCCATGAGATATAATGTTACAAACATATACTTATCTAACAACAGAGCCCCAAAATATATAAAACAAAAAATTGACAGAATTGGAAGAAGACAAAAAGAAATGGAAAGATACCCAGTGATCATGGATTAGAAGAATCAATATGGTTAAAATGTCCATACTACCCAAAGTAATCTACAGATTCAATGCATTTTCTATCAAAATTCCAAGGCATTTTTTTTGCAGAAATAGCAAAAATTATCTTAAAATTTGCATGGAACTACAAAAAGCCCTAAATAGCCAAAATAATTTTAAATAAGAAGAGCAAAGCTGGCGGCATCCCACATCCTAATTTCAAACAATATTACAAAACTATACTAATCAAAACAGTATGATACTGGCATAAAAATAGAAACATAGGCCAATGGAATATAACAGAGAGCCCAGAAATAAAACTACACATATGTGACCAATTAATTTTCAACAGCAGCACCAAGAAGGACAATAGGCCAAGGACAGTTTTTTTCAATAAAGTATGTTGGAAAAATTGGCTCTCTGAATGCCAAAAAAAAAAAAAAAAAAAAAAAAAAATTGGATCCTTATCTTTCATATATATAAAAATCAACTCGAAATGAATGACTTAAGCATAAGACCTACAATTACACAATTTATAGAAAAAAACAAAGTGGTAAATTTCCATGATGTTGCTCCTGGCAATGAGTTTTTGTATATGACACCAAAAACAAACAACAAAAGCAAAAATAAATAAGCTGGACTACATCAAATTAAACAGCTTCTTTACAGCAAAGGAAGCAATAATAAAATGAAAAGGCAAACCATGAAATGGGAGAAATTACTTGCAAGCCATGTAGCTGATAAGGGGTTAATATCCAAAATGTATAAGGAAACCATACCACTCAATAAAAAAAATGATAATAATAATAATATTAACCTTACTAATAAATGGACCATTGACCAAAATAGACATTTTCCCAAAGATAAACAGGTATACTAAAAGACAGTATCAGCAATCATCAGAATAACACAAATCAAAATGACAATGTGATAACCACTTAAACTTGTTGGATGGGCTATTATCAAATTGTCAAAAGATTATGAGTGTTTGCTAGAATATGAAGAAAGGGTAATTCTTACACATTGTTGAAGGAAATGTAAATTGGTATAGCCATTATGAAAAAGTGTAAGTTTTCTCAGTGAATTAGAATTAGAACTATCATATGATTCAGCAATCTCACCTATGAGTATATATCCAAAGGAAATAAAATTATCACCAAGAGATAGCTGCACTCCCATGTCCACTGTAGCACTATTTATAACAGCCAGGATCTGGAAATAATCTAAGTATCTACCAACAAACGAATAGATAAAGAAAATGTACTTATGTATTACATATGTAATAGAGCACTATTTATTCTTACAAAAGAAAGATGGTTTCATTTGTGACAGCATGAATAAGCTTGGAAAACTAAGCTAATTTAAATAAGCTAGACACAGAAAGATAAATGCTGCAGGATGTCACATGTGGATTCTAAAAAGGGCGAACTCGTGGGAACAGAGAGAAGAAAGGTGATTGACAGGGCAGGGAAAATGGGGAGATGTTTGTTAAAGGCAATGACAATAGGAAGAAGTTCTAAATCTCTTATGTGTAGCATGATAACTGTAGTTAATAATAATGTACTATATGCTTGGAATTTGCTAAGAGAGTAGGTCTTAAGTATTCTCACCACATTCATGCACACAGAAAGGTAACTATTATGTGAAGTAATTAATATGTCAATTGACTTGAATGTAGCTATTATTTCAGAATATGTGTATAGATATAAACATATAACATTGTATGCCTTGAATTGTACAATTTTCATTATTTAATTCTATCTCAATAAAGCTGAAAAAATTGACAGGATTGAAACAAGAAGCACACGGTTCTATAATAACAGTTGGACACTTCAATATCTCATTTCAAATGATGAATAGAAAATCCAGACAGTATATGATTAGAAATAGGAGAGTTGAAAAACAGTGTAAGACAATTAGATCTAATAGACATATATAGAACAGACCACTCAACAACAGCAGAATATACATTCTCTGCAAGTAGATATGGAACTTTAATATAGGCCGTATCTTAGTCCACAAAATATGTCCTAATCATTTTTAAAATTTTCAAATTAAACAAAATATAGTTACAACCACAATGGAAGAAACAATAGATTAATAAAGAATGATAACTGAAAAATTCACAAATATGCAGAAATTAAACAGTATACTCTTCAACTACCGTTGAGTGAAAGAATAAATCACAAGGCAAATTAGAGAATTTCTTGAGAAAATTAAAATAAAAGCACAACATGCCAAAACTTACTGAATGAAATGAAAGTAGAGCTCAGAGAAAAATGTATAAACAACCTCAGTGACAAAACCTCAAATCAATAACCTCAATCTATACCTTAAGAATGTAGAAAAAACAGAGAAAACCAAATCCAAAACTAACAGAAGGAAAGAAATGATAAGGACTAGAGCATAAATGAATAAAATAGAAGGTTGAAAAACAATAGAGGAAATAAACATAGCTAACAGTTAATTATTTAAAAAGATCCAACCTTTCACTATATTGACTGAGAAAAAGATTGAAGACTCTCATTACTAAAATCATAAATGAAAGTGGAGACTTTACTACCAACCTTATAGAAATTAAAAAAGATTATAGAATACTGTGAACAATTGTATACCAACAAATTAGGTGCCCTGGATAAAATTAGGTGCCCTGTACAAATTTATGGAAATACACAATGTACCAAAATGACTCAAGAAGAAAGAGAAGATCCGAATAGACTTATAACAAACAAGGAGACTGAATCAGTAAATAAAAACCATTTAACAAGAAAGATTTATGACCAAATGGCCACATTAACTGGTGAGTCTACCAAGCATTTAAAGAATAATTAATACCATTTCTTCTCAAAGTCTTCCAACAAAAGATACAAAGAAGGAATATTTGTTAATTCATTCTTTGATAACAGCATTACCCTGATGCCAATGCCAAAGACAGTATAAAAAAATAAAACTACAACCCAGTATCCCTTATGAATATACAGGCAAAAAATCTCAGCAAATACTAGCAGCAATACTGTGTAATCAAAGGATTGGATACTATCAGCAAGTGAGATTTTTCCTAAAAATGTGAGGGTGGTTCAAAATATTAAAGACCAATCAATGTAATATATCACAATAGTAAAATGGAGAGCCATATGATTATTTCCATTGATGCAGAAAAAGAAATGATGAAATACACCACCATTTTATGATAAAAATATCCAATAAACCAGGAATAGAAGGGAACTTCTGCAACATGGTAATGGATTAAATGAAAAACTGACAGTTAATATCATGCTCAATGGTGAAACACTGAAAGCTTTTTTACAAAGATCCAGAACAAGACAAGAATGCTACATTTGTCACTTTTACTCAACTCTGTCTAGTACCAGATGTTTTAGCTAGGGCAATTAGCAAGACAAAGAAAAAAAAGGCATCTAAATTGGGAATTTAAAAAAAGGAGTAAAATTATATCTGTTTGTAGATGACATGATATTATCTGTAGAAAGTTGTAAAGAATCCAACAAACCTTAGAACTAATAAAAGACTTTAGCAAAGATGCAGGCACGAGGTAAACATATGCAAATTAGTTGTATTTCTATGTAGTTGTAATGAACTAACAAAGATTTTTTAAAATTCCACTGACAATAGTATCAAAAAATAAGATATTCAGAAATCAATCTAACCATGGAGATATACACAAAACTTTACTGAAAGAAACTAAAGAGGGTTTAAGTAAGTGAGAAGACATTCTATGTTCATGGGTTGTAAGGTAGTATTGTTAAAATGACAATACTATTTAAAGTAATACACAGATTCAATGCAATACCATCAAAACCTCAATGGCATTTTTGCAGAAATAGAAAAACTCATTCTAAAATTCGAACAAAAATTCAAGGGACCTGACATAGGTAAAACAATCTTGAAAAATAACATTTTCTCGTTTCACAACCTACTACAAAGCTATAGTAACCAAAAGATTGTGGTGTTGATATACCGATAGACATATAGACCAATAGAATAGAACTGAGATCCTAGGAAGTAGTCCTCACATATATGGTCAATGACTTTTCAACAAAAGTGCCAAGACCATTTAATGGAGGAAAGAACAACGTATTCAATAAATAATGTCAGGACAGCTGTATATGCACATGCACAGAGTGAAGTTAGACTCCTACCTTGCATCATGTAAAAATATTAACTCAAAATCAGTAAAATATTTACATTTAAAGACTAGAACTATGTATCTCTTAGAAGAAAATACACAGGCAAATCATTATGACCTTTGATTTTTAAATGATTTTTGAGATATGACACAAAAGCACAGATAGCAAAATAAAAAAATATGTAAATAAGATTTAATCAAAATCAAAAACTTGTATGCATCAAAGGGCACTATCAAGAGATTGAAAAGACAACCCATAGTATGTGAGAAAATATTTGCAAAATATATATCTGCATAAAGGCTTAATGTCTAGAATACATGGTGAACTCCTGTAACTCAATGACAAAAAGCTAAAATTCCAAGTAAAAAATAGGCAAAGGACTTGAAGAGATATTTCTCCAATAAAGATATACAAATGATCAATAAGAATAAGAAAATATGCTAAACTCCATTATTCATTAATAAAATTCAATTCAAAACTAAAATGAGATACTACTTTGCATCCAGTACTGTGGCTATCATAATAACAATGAAACAGAAAATGTGTTGGTAAGGATGTGGAGAAATTGCAACCCTCATGAATTGGCTGCTGGGAATATAAAATAATGCAGTTACTGTGGGAAACAGTTTGGTGGTTCCTCACAAAATTACACATAATTCTAATATTCCACTGGAATTTCCAGAAATTCCACTCCCAGGTATTAAAATCCCTACTTCCCCAAAGAAAGTTGACAGTAGGGTCTGAACAAATATTTTTACACCAAAGTTTGTTGCAGCATTGCTCACCATAGTCAAAAGGCAGAAACAATCTGTGTCCATTAACAAGTGAATGGGTAAACAAAATACGGTGCATGTACATAGTAGAATATTATTGAGCCATTAAAAAGAATAAAATTCTGATAAATGCTACAACATGGATGAAACTTGAAAACATGTTGCTAAGTAAGCCAGCAACAAAAGGACAAACACTTTATGATTCCATGTATTAGTCTGTTCCCAAGCTGCTAATAAAGACATGCCCCCAACTATGTAAGTTATAAAGAAAAGAGGTTTAATAGAGTCACAGTTCCACATGGCCGGGGAGGCCTCACAATCAAGGTAGAAGGCTGAAGAGGAGCAAAGTCAAGTCTTACGTGGCCACAGGCAAGAGAGATTGTGCAGAACTCCCATTTATAAAACCATCAGATCTTATGAGATTTATTCACTACCACGAGAGCAGTATGGGAGAAACTGCCCGACGATTCAGTTATCTCCACCTGTCCTTGCCCTTGGCCCATGGGGATTATTACAATTCAAAGTGAGATTTGGGTGGAGACACAGACAAACCATATCATTCCACTTATATGAAATATCTAGAATAGGCAAATTTATGAAGACAGAATGTAGATTAGTGTTTACCAGAGACTGGGAGAGGAAGGAATGTTGAGTTATTGCTTAATGGGTACTTTGTTTCTGTTTGTGATGACAAGAAACCTCTGGAAATAGAGATGATGGTTGTACAACACTGTGAATATACTTAATGATACTGAATTATGTACTTAAAATTGTTGAAATTTTAACAAAATAAAAGATTTAAAATATTAGATAATTATTTTTATATATTCTAATAATTATTCTTATATCCATGGTCATTTAAAAGTTCTTTGCTTAATTGCCTAATATTAAGGTTCTTCTGGATATATTTTTATTATTGATTTTTAATTTATTTCTGTCTTGGTCAGAGTACAAACTCTGTATGATTTAAATTCTTTCATATTTATTGAGAATTATTTTATTGTCAAGTATTTGCTCTCTCTTGATAAACTTTCCACAGACACTTGAAAAAGTAGATTTCATTATTGTCACCTTTACTCTATTGATGTCTGTTTCACTCATTTTGAAGTTTCATTAGGCTCGCCCATTTAAGATTGTTAATTTTATGAACTGACCCTATTTTGATTATGACTTGACACCTTTATCTTTGGTAGTATTACTCCTATTTTCAAGACCACTTTATCTAACATTAATATGGGCACACAGGCTCTTTTAGTATCAGTATGTGTATGGCATATTTATATCCACACTTTTGCTTAAATGTTGTGTCTATATCCAAAGTGTGTTTCTGGTGAACAGCATAATGTTGGGTCTTGTTTATTTATTTATTTTTTAAATATCATTTGAAAATCTGTACTTTCTAAAATATTTTATTTTATTTTATTTTACTTTAAGTTCTGGGATACCTGTGCAGAACATACAGGTTTGTTACATATGTATACATGTGCCATGGTTGTTTGCTGCACCCATCATCTAGGTTTTAAGCCCTGCATGTATTAGATATTTGTCCTAATGTTCTCGCTCTCCTTGCTCCCCACTCCCTGATAGGTCCTGGTGTGTGTTGTACCCCTCCCTGTGTCCATGTGTTTTCATTGTTCAACTCCCACATATGAGTGCAAACACATTGTGTTTGGTATTCTGTTCCTGTGTTAGTTTGCTGAGAGTGATGGCTTCCAGCTTCATCCATGTCCCTTCAAAAGACATGATCTCATTCTTTTCTATGGCCGCCTAGTATTCCATGGTATATATGTAACACATTTTCTTTGTCCAGTCTATCATTGATGGGCATTTGGGTTGGTTCCATGTCTCTGCTATTGTAAATAGTGCTGCAATAAACATACATGTACATGTGTCTTTATAATAGAACAATTTATAATCCTTTGGGTATATACCCAGTAATGGGATTGCTGGGTCAAATGGTGTTTCTGGTTCCAGATCCTTGAGGAATTGCCACACTGTCTTCCACAATGGTTGAACTAATTTACATTCCCACCAACAGGGTGAAAGCATTCATATTTCTCCACTGCCTCACCAGCACCTATTGTTTCTTGACTTTTTGATAATTGCCATTCTGACTGGTGTGAGATGGTATCTCACTGTGGTTTTGATTTGCATTTCTCTAATGATCAGTGATAATGAGCTTTTTTCATATATTTGTTGGCCACATAAATGTCTTCTTTTGAAAAGTGTCGCTTCATATTTTTTGCCCACTTTTTGGCTGGGTCATTTGTCTTTTCTTATAAATTTGTTTAAGTTTCTTGCAGATTCTGGATGGCAAGATTAGACCTTGGTCAGATGTGCAGATTGAAAAAATTTTCTCCTATTCTGTAGGTTGTCTGTTTACTCTGATGTTAGTTTCTTTTGCTGTGCAGAAGCTCTTTAGTTTAATTAGATTCCATTTGTCAATGTTGGCTTTTGTTACAATAGCTTTTGGTGTTTGTGTCATGAAGTCTTTGCCCGTGCCTGTGTCCTGAAGGGTATTTTGCCTAGGTTTTCTTCTAGGGTATTTATGGTTTCCAGTCCTTCTATATTTCTTTATGTATTAGAAACAGGATCTTGCTCTATCACACAGTCAGGGATGCAGTAGCATGATCATAGCTCCTGGTCTCAAGGGGTCCTCTCACATAAGCCTCCTGAGTAGCTAGGACTGCAGGTACATGCCACTGTGCCCCGCTGACAATTAATTAAAGAATTTTTTTTGCAGTGATATGATCTCACTACCCATCTCTTGCCAGGCTGGTCTTAAACTCCTGGTCTCAAGTCATCCGCCCACCTCTGCCTCCCAGAGTGCTGAGATTATAGGTGTGAGCCACCAAGTCCAGGCCCTTTTATACTTAATGTAACTTTTTATACTTTTATACTTAATGTAATTGTTGATATGATTATGTTTCAGTGTACCCTATTGCTATTTGTTTTATGTTTGTTTCTGTTTCTTTTATCTTCTATTTTTTCTTTAGCGTGATTGTTTTTTAATATTGTGTTTTATCTCTTCTTCTGGCTTTTTATCTGTATCTCTTTAATTTTTTAGTTGTTAGTTGAAAGATTACAATATGTGCTTTTGTCACAATCTACCTGGAATTAATATTTTAACATTTTTGTTTGAGGTAAGAGCCTTAAAATGGTACGATACCAATTGCTCTCCTCTGTTTATTACGCTAGTTTTGTCACATATTTTTTTTCCCCTTTAGGTTTCTTGTAAGTAATCAGGAATTAGTGTTGAATTTCGTGAAAATTCTTTTACAAGTCTTTTGAGATGATTCTATGGATTTTCTACTTTATTTTATTTACATGATGTACGGGGTTCATTGGGTTTCAGATAGTAAACCAAATTTGCATTACTAGAATTAATTCTAGAGAGTTATGGTGTATTACAATTATAAATATTGTTGGATTTAATTTGCTTCCATTTTGTTAAACACATTTGCATTTACACTTATGAGAGATATTGTTTGGCACTTTACTTTTCTTCTGATGTCTCCATCCTGCTTTTGTATCAAGCTAATACTGGCTTTCTAAAATATTTTGATATATGTTCTATTATCTATTTGCTGAAAATGTTTGTGGATGACTATTATACTTTATTCTTTAAATGTTTGATGGAATTCACAGATTAAGTTATCTGGTACTACACTCTTCTTCATGGGAATATATTTAATACCTAATTCAATTGTTTTTACTTTATATGGATCTATTAAGATTTTCTATTTTTAAGTTAATTTTGCTACTTAATAACTTTCTAGGAATTTGATTATTTTATCTCTGTTGTTAAACTTGTTAATATAATCGTTCATTGTATTACCTTGAATTCCTTTTACATTTCTGTTGAATCTGCTGTGAGGTTCTATCTTTCATTCCTGAGAGTAAAAATCTATGTCTTATCTTTTTCATCTTGATGATTCTAGTAAAACCTTTGCCAATTTTATTGATTATTTCAAACATATAACTTTAAGTTCCATTGTTTTCTGTATTATTTTTGTGTTTTCTGTTTCATTAATTATTGTTCTGATTGTTATTATTTTTTCTATTTCCTTGCTTCCTTCTTTTTTTTAGTTTCTTAAGTTCAAGGGTAAATAATTGATTTGAGCCTTTTTTTTTTCTAGTAAAACATTTGATTCCATAAGTTTCCCTCTAAACATTATTTTAGCTTCTTTTCATGTATTTTGATTTATTCTGTTATTATTTTCCACGTACTCAAGATAGTCTCTAATTCCCCTTGTGACTTGTTGTTATAAAATGGGTGATTCAGAGCTATTTTGTTTAATATTAGTTCTGTTTAACTTTTCAGTACATATATAGACATATCTATTATGTTAGACTGGGTTTTCTGATACAAATACTAGATGTTTTATTCTGGAGATGAAACAAGGGGAACAGGGGTAAGGAAAAAGAGAAGTAAGGGTGGCTAGAAAGGGGAGACAATAGTTATTACCTATAAGAAGCCACAAAACTATAGTGAATTTGTTGGAAGGAATATCTGCTTGAAATGAAACACAGCTAGGTGAACCAAAAATAGATACCCAGCCTCAGAGTAGAATATGGAGAGAGGAATTTACTTCCTCAGCTTCCTTCTATCTTCTTTTCCCCCTAACAAAGCATTCCCCAGAGGGCAGTAAATCCCTCATACCTCCAGACTATATTATTTTGCCCCTTTAATGGTGAGATGGAAGGCCAGAGTCCCAGGTCTCCCATGAGTTCCTAGTGTAGGAAAGAACTGGAGTCTCTGGGCAATCACTGCTGGACCTGGCTCTGTATCAGAGGCTATACTCCTAGGAAAGCTTCCTGATTGTCACAGCAGCAGAGCTATTTGGGCCTGAACAAGGAACCACACGGCATGGCGGGTGGCTGTGGCAGAGTAAATGGCCAAGGATACATGAGACAGATAGCATTAAAGAAAATAGAGCTGGTGAGTGAGATCTGTGTTAGATTTACATATATACCAACTGATGTATAATTATCAATTTAGAAAATTATTGAGAAAGATCCACAAAAGAATATTAAACATTGGTAATATTATAGCAAGAGCAGAAAAAGGAGCTTTTAATGCTTTGCATCATTTTTAGTAATGATATTTTGGGTAATTAAAAAATTTTGTGCACATTTTGGAAAAATTAAAAATAATTGTTACATTAAATAAATTATTGTATATCCCTATGATGAACTTTAGATACATCTTTAAAAAGTTTAATTATATAAAAAAGCATTGTGCCCATGATATATGGAGTGAAAAGATGTTAACTAGTATACAGGCATACCTCATTTTACTATGTTTTGTAAATATTGAATGTTTTACAAATTGGAGGTTTCTAGAAACCCTGCATCCAACAAGTCTCTTGTCACCAGTTTTTCAACATCATGTACACACTTCATGGCTTTGTGTCACATTTTGGTTATTCTCACAGTATTTCAAATTTTTCATTATTATATTTGTTACAACGATCTGTAATTAGTGATTTTTGATGTTCTTACCGTAATTGTTTGAGGGTGCCGTGAGCTGTGCCCATGTAAGACAGCCCATGTAATACTTAGTTGCTACGTGTTGTGTGTCTTCTGCCTGCTACAGTCACCAGCCATTCTGCTCATTCAGCCATCTCCCTCCCACAGCCTCCCTATTTCTGGAGACACAACAGTTTTAACCTTAGGCCAGTTAATAACACTAAAATGGTCTCTAAGTATTCAAATAAAAGAAAAAGTTGCATTTCTTTCATTTTAAATTAAAAGCTAAAAATGATTAAGCTTAGTGAGGAAGGGATGTTAAAAACTGAGACAGGCTTAAAGCTAGGTTTCTTGCACCAAACAGTTAACTAAGTTATTAATTAAAAGTGCTACCCCGGTGAATGTACAAATGATAAGAAAGTAAGACAATCTTATTGTTGCTATGGAGAAAGTTTTAATGGTCTAGACAGATCAAACCAGCCATAATACTTCCTTAAGTCAAAGCCTAATCCAGAGCAAGGCCCTAACTCTCTTCAATTTTGTAAAGGCTGAGAGAGGTAAGGAAGCTACAGAAGAAAAGTTTGAAGGAAAAAAGTCACCTCCATAACATAAAAGTGCAAGGTGAAGTGGAAAGAGCTGATGTAGAAACTGCAGCAAATTATCCTGATCTAGCTAAGATCATTGTAGAAGGTGACTACACCAAATGACTGATTTTCCATGTAGTCAAAACTGCCTTGTATTGGAATAAGATCCCTCCTATGACTTTAATAGCTGAGAGGAGACATCAATACCTGGTTTAATAGCTTCAAAGCACAGACTGACTCTCTTGTTAGGCAGTTTTGTAGTTGGGGACTTTAAGTCAAAGCTAGTACTCATTTACCATTCAAAAAATCCTAAGGTCTTTAAGGAATGATTTTAAATCTATTCTACCTATGCTCTATAAACAGGACAACAAAGCCTGATAATAGTGTATCTGTTTACAGCATGGTTTATTGAATATTTTGAGCCCACTGTTGAGACCTACTGCTTAGGAAAAAAAGATTCATTTAAAAATATTACTGCTCATTGATAATATACCTAGTTACCTAAGAGCTGTGATGTAGATGTTCAAGGACATTAGTGTTGTTTCATGCCTGCTAACACAATATTCATTCTATGGCCCATGGCTCAAGAAGTAAATTTGACTTTCAAGTTGTATTATTTAAGAAATAAATTTCAGCTATTTGATAGCAAAACAGGTTGACTACACTCAATAATAAATTAAAAGTACATTTTAAAATACATTTTAAATGTAAATTTTAAAAGAGTTTAATTGGATTGTTTGTAATACAAAGGATAAATGCCTGAGAAAATGGATAACCCAATCATGATGTGATTATTACACCTTGCTTGCTTATATTAAAACATCTCATGTAGCCCATAAATGTGTATATATATGTGTAAAAAAAGCAAGCAAGAAAAAAAAAGCAAGCAAGAAAAAGAGAAAGAAAGAAAGGAAAGAAAGAAAGAAAGAAAAGAAAGAAAGAGAAAGAAAGAAAGAAAGAAAAGAAAGAAAGAAAGGAAAGAAGAAAGAAAGAAAGAAAGAAAGAAAGAAAGAAAGAAAGAAAGAAAGAAAGAAAGAAAAGAAAGAAAGAAAGAGAAAGAAAGAAAAACAAAAATGTTATAAGCCTATAGCTGCCATAGTTAGTGATTCCTCAGATAGATCTGGGCAAAGAAAATTGAAAACTTTCTAGGAAAAATTTACCATTCTAGATGCGATTAAGAACATTTGTGACTTGCCAGGCATGATGGCTCACACATGTAATCCCACCACTTTGGAAATCTGAGACAGGAGGAATACTTGAGCCCAGGAGTTTGAGATTAGCCCTGGCAACACAGTGAGACCCCATCTCTACAAATAACATTTGTGATCCTTGGAAGGAGGTCAAAACATTAACATTAATAGGATTTTGGATGAAATTGTTTCCAACCCTCATGGATGATTTTAAATGATTCAAGACTATTTTTCCTCTTTACTTATTTATTTCTATATTATTTAATTCTCAACTTTTACTTCAAGTTCAGGCATACATGTGTAGGATGTGCAGGTTTGTTACATAGTTAAACATTTGCCATAGTGGTTTGCTGCACAGATCATCCCATTACCTAGCTATTAACTTCAGCATGCATTAGCTGTTCTTCCCAATGTTCTCCCTCCCTCCCCACCTTCTGACAGGCCCCAGGGTGTATTATTTCCCCTCATGTGTTCATATATTTTTATCACTTAGCTCCCACTTCAAGTGAGAACACATAGTATTTAGTTTTTCTTCCTTTGTTAGTTTGTTGAGGATGACTTCTTCCATCTGGATCTATATCCCAGCAAAGTGCATGATCTCGTTCTTTTTTGTGTGGCTGCATAGTATTCCATGGTGTATATGTACACATTTTCTTTATCGAGTCTATCATTGATGATCATTTAGCTTGATTCCATGCTTTTGGTATTGTGAATTGTGCTGCTATGAACATAGGTGTGCATGTATTTTATAAAAGAATGAAAGGCAAATCAAAACCACAATGTGATACCATCTTTTACCAGTCAGAATGGCTATTCTTCAAAAGCCGAAAAACAACAGATGTTGGCGAGGTTGTGGAGGAAAAGGAATACTTCTACACTGTTGTGGAAGTGTAAATTAGTTCAACCACATGAAAGACAGTGTGGTGATTCCTCAGAAATTTAGATGCAGAAATACCATTCAACCCAGCAGCCCCATTCCTGGTTATATACCCAAAGTGACTGAAGACTTAATTGGAAGAAAGAACTGCTGATGAGGTAGAAATAGCAAGAGAACTAAAATTAGCAGTGGAGCCTAAAGATGTGACTCAATTGCTGCAATCTCATAATAAAATTTTAATGGATAGGAGTTATTTTGTATGGATGAGTAAAGAAAGTGTTTTCTTGTTTTTTTTTTTTGAGATAGAAACCACTCTTGGTGAAGATGCTATTAGCCTTGAGATGGCAATGAAGGATTTAGAATATTACGTAAATTTAGTTAATGAAGCAGGGGCAGGGTGTGATAGGATTAACCCCAACTTTGAATGGAATTCTACTGTGAGGTAAAATACTATTAAATAGCATTGCATGCTACGGAGAAATCTTTCATTAAGAGATGTCAGTCAAGCAGCAAACTTCACTGTTGTTTTATTTTAAGAAACTGATGCAGCCACCCCAACCTTCAGCAACCACCACCCCGATAAGTAAGCAGCCATTAAAATTGAGGCAAGATCCTCCACCAACAAAAAAGTTATGACTTGCTGAAGGTTCAGTTGATTGTGAGCATTTTTAGCAATAAAGTATTTTTACTAGGTTATGTACACTGAATTTTAGACATAATGCTATTATTGCATACTTGATATAGTATAATGTAAGCATAACTTTTATATGTGTAGGAAACCAAAAAGCCTGTGTGACTCAATTTCTTGCAACATCCACTTTACTGTGGTGGTTTGGAACTGAGCCCATAATATTTCTGAAGCATGCCTGTATAAAGACAATAATTGGGCCGGGGATAGTGGTTCATGTCTGTAATCCCAGCACTTTGGGAGGCTGAGGTGGTAGAATCACGAGGTTAGGAGTTCAAGACCAGCCTGGCCAACATAGTGAAACCCTGTCTCTACTAAACATACAAAAATTAGCTGAGCATGGTGGCATGTTCCTGTAATCCCAGCTATTTGGGAGGCTGAGGCAGAAGAATTGCTTGAACCGGGACCCAAGAGGCAGAGGTTGCAGTGCACTCTAGCCTGGGCCACAGAGCGAGACTCCGTCTCTTTCTCTCTCTCTGTGTGTGTGTATGTGTATTGAGAATGTATTAGATGTTTCAGGTTTTTAAATAGGAATTTTCATAAATATCCTCTGTTATTGTTTGACCATGTGAATTAACTGATTATAATGTATGGAGAGAAAGAAAATAGTATAGAAGGAATAAGGGAAAATACATAGTATACATGACACCAGATGTATAGCTCTCATAAGTGAAATAGATTACAGAGGAATAACCCATATGAAAAAGACTTGTGGAAGAGTAGTGGTTTTGGACACTGACAAATACAAATTTTGAGTCATGCCATTGCCCTTCTGGAGTTAATCCTGCTTAGGCTCTCATTTTCTTACCTGTTAATAATAATAATAGTAATAAAACTCAGTATATCACAGGGTACCTATTATGGTGAATAAAAAATATATTTTAAGTGCTTTGGATAAATTGAAGGGATAAGGATGTAAAAATAAAAGAGAGAGAAAGTTTAAACAACTTTGATGGTAGAAAATGAAGGAAATTTGTTTACACTACTCTTGTCTTCTCTCATTTTAATGTCTTTATTGTTTTGATAATTGGTTAGTTACTAGCCCTCTCCAGAAACTCAAAGAAAAGTCCCAGGATTCAAAGCTAAGCCTCAATATTTACAAAGGTAATGAGTCTGTCAGCCATGAGAAGTCAAGTGCTCTTACTGTTTGGTATTGCTCACCTCAAACCTAACCTAAAGGGACACCTTTCTTGGGGGATAGCAGTTCATTTGTCTTCATGCTAACTCTATCAAGGAATTTTCCAGTGCAGAAAACAGCTAGCTTCACTAAGCTCTGTATGTGCGGTGTGTTTTATGTAGTACACTGACAGCCAGTAACCAAACCTAATCCGTCAAACTCATTTCACCTAAGACCTCAAGTATAACTCCAATTCTAATCCTTAAGGTAAAGGTGTCACTGAAGTACTTAGTTCTTGAACTTTTGTTTTTGAACATATAGTACTCTGGGGATTGGTGTAGAAGCATTATTTCTCTTATATTGAGAAATGTAGTCATTATTTTTGGATGTTGCTATTAAAAATATTAATTTGTCTTATAATTTAATTTTAATAGCTGCAACCTTGTTCAAACAGCCATTGATGGAGTTGTTTTTTGCACCAGTAGGTTTGCAGTTTAGTAAACTGTGTGGTTTTAATTTTTTTTTATTTAATGCAAATGAATCTTTTGGAAACACTACATTATTCTTGGTAATATAAAAATCAGGTATTTTAATTTTGTCTAAACTTTAGAAATTAATCATAAGAATTTGGATGTATAGTATTGATCTTTTAAAAAAAGCCAATACTTTTAATTGTACCATGTATGTTTAAAGCAGTTTTTATGGAATAGAGGTATTTTAATATATCTCAAAATTATTTCTGCCAGCTATTTAATATTTCTTGTGACTGAGAGAGCACTAAAACAGGCAGTTTAGAACTATTTCTGTTCCACGAAATGTCTGCCCTTTGTTTTCTCATGTGTTTGTTGGACGATGTACTATTTTCTGGAGAACAGGGACCATTTACAGATATAAAAAGACATTTAGTAACATTTTCTCTGTAGATACTACTGTGAAACAGCTAAAAAAAAATGGGTAATGGCTAAGAAACCATTAAAACCAAACATTATGTCTATCAGTAAGTTAGCAGAGCTTACTCTGTTGTTAACGACCTTACTTCAGTAAGAACAGTAAAACTCCTGTGGTATAACCGACTACTATTTTATGTAGAGGAATTAATAGCAACTTAGAAAAGAAACTTAAGATGTTTGGTAGTGTGTAGTTTTTTTTTTAAATCATTATATTACCAAATAATATTTACTTCTATGAGGTTTACTTTTAATACTCAAAACCATGTGATGGACCAACTTTGACCTTCAAAAATTAGTCTATGATTGTTTTGGAGAAATGAGAGCAGCAAACACTTCTGGATTCAAATAATTTTTAGAACTTTCTTTAAAAAAAGACATAATTGTTGACTAGCATAAGTCGTATCATAAAATGCTGTCTATTGAAATTTCTTGGATCTTTAAGGGAAACAAGTTATCTCATTTAACATTTATGCATGAAGAGAGTATTCTTGTTTCCTGATAATGCTTAAATCTCCAAAAAAACGAATTTTAAATCAGTATCAAAACTTTGGCATAATGTTTATAGTAAAAGTAATTTATAAGACAGTAATATTTGACTATAGTAATAACTTTTTAAACCAAATTGCATTACAATTATTACATCACATTTCAATTATAATCTATTTAAATGTCATAGATATAAGTTGGAAATAAGTATTTGCAGCAAGTCAGATTTGAATTATGAACTTGTAAATACATTCTGGTATTTCTAAATTTAAGTTTCTCTTTTAAAGTAGGCTTAAAGATAATAAAAGCACATATAACTTCTTTTTTTTTTTTCCAAACGGTGCATCAAGTTGGAAAATGGCAAAGGTTTATTTTAAGTAAACATTCACTGTCTAATGAAACACACAAGATTAAAGCATCAAAAATCTGTGGACACAATTACTTACTTTGGGACTCAAAATATCATAACATTGCAGTTCAGCCTTAGCAAAGATGACGGAAAAATTTCTTACAATGTTAAATGCCTTAGCAACTTTCCCCAAATCATACACTCAGTACAATATTTTTATCTCCTTTTTTTTTTTGGATATGGAGTCTTGCTGTGTCGCCCCAGGTTGGAGTGCAGTGGCCCGACCTCAGCTCCCTGCACCTCCCCCTTCCGGGTTCAAGTGATTCTCCTGCCTCAGCCTCAGGAGCACGTCGCCACGCCTGGCTACTTTTTTGTATATTAGTAGAGATGAGGTTTCACTGTATTGCCCAGGTTAGTTCTCAAACTCCAGAGCTCAGGCAATCTGCCCGTCTCGACCTCCCAAAGTGCTAGGATTACAGGCATGAGCCACCAGGCCTGGCCGATATTTTTATCTTAAATACATAATGTTTAAATACCATCTTTACAATGATCATTCTCTCCCACTGCCTCTGCGCCACTCTATTGTACTGATCTCTGCATCACAAGAGAATAAAAGCACTTGCCTCTCTAAATAAACTCAGGCTTTGGTTCCTTGGTGGCTCATCAAGGGAGTTCAAAGGTAAATCATCAATTACTTGTTTTTATTTTCTTCATTGTAATACAATATCGGTTAAAATGATTTTTTACAGGTGAACAGAATATTATTTTAGTATCTTGTTAAACCTAACCTCATTGTTTCTTACTTAAAATAAATCTGCACTTTTAAGCTCTTCCTCAGGATATTAGTCTTCTAATTGGCAAATTTCAGATTGTTTTTTCTTTTTTTTTTTTGCACTATGATTTTGCCTGGCTATAGTCTCAACTTTCACTTCTAATCAACCTTATTCACAAACTGACTAAAAAATCGACTAAGATGCTGTGAAGACATGTTTAAAATATATCACTGGCTCAAAGTACCTTGTTTGCCCCTAGCTGTAGACCTCTTGTTTCTCATTCACAAATTCCTTTTTCTGGGTCAAAGCCTCTGAGAACTATTTACTGTTAGGCACATATGTTTGGGAATTCAGTTTACGTCTGTAAACGTGTGTTGAGAGTCTTTCTGTGTGAGTGTGGCAAACACAGAGCTGTGGGGAAGGAAAGAAACGCAAATCTTTAAGGAGAAAATTTAAATATTTGCATATGTACTAAGGGACCACAGAGGAAACTCACTGTATTAGTTAGTTCTCACACTGCTCTAAGAAATACCCAAGCCCAGGTAATTTATAAAGGAAAAACTTTTAATTCACTTACAGTTCTACATTGCTGGGGAGGCCTCAGGAAACTTACAATCATGGCGGAAGCAGAAGCAGGAAGAAAGCGTCTTCACATGGCGGCAAGAGAGAGAAGAGTGAACAAGCAAAGGGGGAAGAGCCCTTATAAAACCATTAGGTCTTGTGAGAACTCATAATCATGAGAACCGCATGGAGGAAACCTTCCCCATGGTCCAATCACCTTCCACTGGGTCCCGCCCTTAACACATGGGGATTTGAGATGAGATGTGGGTGGGGACACAAAACCAAACCATGTCAACTACTTACTATAATCTGGGGCTGGGGACAGCACTGGGGAAGGCAGTAGATTATATGACCGTTATCTGGGCTCTTAAAGGATGAGCACATGGTAGCCTGGTATCAGAGGATGTATTTGTGTGTGTGTGTGTGTGTGTGTGTGTGTGTGTGTGTGCAGATGCATGTGTGTGTTGGGGGCATAGAGAGTGGGCGAATAGAGGGTAGGAAAATGAAAGACATTTCAGTCAGGTCCATGTAACTTATATTAACATGCTTTAAAAAGGCATGAAATAATATCGTGTACAAGGGATTGAATTACAAAGTCACTCAAGGATAAGAAGAAAATAGTGAGAAAAGAAACTAGATAAATAGACACGGTCAGGGCACAATAGGCTTTATATTCCATCCTAAGGATCATGGCCTTTATTCTGTAGGTGGTAGAGTAACATTAAAGGAGAAAAGTGACAAAATTAAACCTACAGTTTAGAGGAGTGATTTTATCAAAGGCTCAGAGGAATGGATTTCAAAGAGGGCAAGTCTGCAACGTGGCAGGTAACAGGTAGGTGGCTATGGCAACAGTCCAGCCTTGACTAAGGGCAGCAGTTAAATGTAAGAAGAGAAGATGACATGTTTGAGAGAGAAAAAAATTAGCCATGCCTTTTATTAGCACCATTAACCTTTTAGCATATATTGATTTCTTATGTTACAGGAGCACAGGACATGGAGAAGGAGACCTGTGTGCATGCAATGAAGTAGTGTTGAAAATTAAATGAGTTAATGCATAGGGACAGTACTATAAAAGTGTTTGCTATTATTATTATCGAGGGCATGAAGAGTAAAACTCAGAATGATTTACTAACCTTAACATACAGGCATCAGTGGAGAGCTGCACTCATGGTCTAGACCCTGGGGACATGGATCTTTTAGAGAGACATGAACAGAGAAGGCAAGGCATGCAAGAGAGAGAGTCTCAGTAGCTGTGGACAAATGGAAACTATCTTGCAAGCTAGATCAATGCACCAAGGGAACACAACGGAAGTAGGGTGTGCTCTGAGTCACTTCATGCGGAAAAAAGGGGGATATTTGGATTAGCCACAGCTTCTGCTGTCCTTTAAATAGCAGCAGGATGCATTCAGAATCCCCTGGAAATAAGTGTCATTGCATTCTCTTTTATGCTACCTCTGAAAGTACACTAGGAAGATGCAAAAGCATTTGGATAGAAATCCATAGAAGTGACACATGTACATTCCATCAGCATTTTTACTTTGCTCAAGGATTTTTGTTGGACCTAAAAAAACTCTGATCTGTTTGGAAAGAGGATTTGCATTTGCAAATAGATTTACAGGCAGATCCAACAAGCAGCACTTTGCCATTTGCAAATCCACTTGAAACATCTGGGTTCCTGTCTAGCCCTAAAATTCTTATATAAATGGACAACCCTAAGATCATAGTTTGGACACGATTTTTTAAAAATCAAGATAAATGCTAAGTAATTTGCATAATTTGTTGATTTTGAAAGCACAACACATTTTGTTAACAAAATGAAAGAACAAAGAGAAACTAACCTTTTTCTCGTAAAGGAGAATTAAATAAATGAAATCAATAAACAGCAATAAAAGCACTCTGACATCATTAACTAGAGAAAGGCTGTGTGACATTTCCGTGAAACAAGCTTGTTAATAAGGTTTTAATTTAGACTGAAATTTTATCTATTCTCCTAATAGTAAAATAATTTTAAAAACTGTATTGATGACTTATTTATTGTAAATCTGAAGATATATCCTAATTGCAACTTTTTCATATAAAAAGGAAACTAGTAAGGTTCTTCTCTAGTATAAAAAAGGTATTATAATATAGCCAATATAAGATTTAGTCGGGCTAAATTTATACTGTACCAGTAGACTATAAGAATTCCATTAATGCTCCATTGATATCATCAATGAAGAAAAAGGCAAAATGGATGCATTGCTTCTGCTCCACTAGGTCTGTAATGAAGCGGCATTATAGCAGCTGCTGTCTTTTTAAACAGCTTTGCTTTTTTTTTTCCCAAGGCATCACTTGGTATATTGCAAGATTCTCCAGAAAAATATCTTTTGACCTTGTGGTCCTTTCTTTACATTATTTGTATTTTTTCCCAAGAACCATGGCCTTCCATTTGCCACTGTGGTGCTATGCTGTAATTTAAAATGTACAATGGAAATTTCAAATAAAAAGGAAGAGTTTGAGATTGCTTCTGCCAAAGGCATCTGTGGCAGTGAATCCTAATATTTCAGGAATGTTGGCTATTAGAAAAATCTCATAGTCTTTAGTGATGTGATGGAAAACTTGCTAAAGGAGTGGAAATCTCAATCATTCTTTTCTTTTCCTTTGTTAAGAAAATATATATGAAGCTTTCTACAAAGGTGCAATTCATATTTTGTCAACCTATAAAGCCATAGTGCTGAGCTAGATTCCCATCCAGTTAACCTGTTTGTTTCAGCTGTTGATTGTCATGACATGACACTGATTGTCATTGCCAGATCATTCATGCAGCAGTACACTCTCATTGCTAAGGTGGCCTAAATGAACAGCCAGGTCTATTTAAGTTAGTTCATTCTCTATCTCTCTCTCTCTCTCTCTCTCTCTCTCTGTCTCTCTGTCTCTCTCTCTCTCTCTCTGTGTGTATGTGTGTCTGTGTGATTTGACAACTTCTATACACTCACCTGAAAGAATAGAAGATATTTCAAGGCTAAAACTTTTAAATGAGGAAACTTAAATTTTTGAAATTATGTTTCCCTGGGTATCCATATTAGTAAGATGTGCAAGATATGCACAGAAGCACAAGAAAAATATAATGAATATACTAAATTAGCTGCAAGTAAGAAATTGTTGAATAATGATAATACTTGAGCTACCTTTCTAAATTCTACAAGGTGCAGTTTTGGGTTTCCTATGACCTGGAAATATCTGACACTCAGTAGATACTCAAAACATATTCTCATGGTTTGCCAACCAGAATTCCCCTGAATTCCAAAATTTCCCATTGATTGCTTATGGACTGTTACTCTTAGACGATCTAGCTCAGAATTAAGATGTCTAATAATAGGCCGAGTATGGTGGCTTATATGTGTAATTCAGCAGTTTGGGAGGCTGAGGTTGGTGAATTGTTTGAGCTCAGGAGTTTGACACCAGTCTGGGCAACATGACGAGACCCTATCTCTACAAATATTACAAAAATTAGCTGGATGTGGTGTTATGCACTGGTAGTCCAGCTACTAAGGAGGCTGAGGTTGCAGTGAGCCAAGATTACACCACTGCACTCCAGGCTGGGCAAAAAAGTGACTCTGTCTCAAAATAAATAAATAAATAAATAAATTGATCTCCAATAACAATTCTTACTCTTGCATTTACTTATGCACTAAAACTCCTGCATCTATTCATCTGAACTATGCCAACAGATGTATTTTTTTTTCAGTGAATGGTCCCACCATTTATCCACTGCTGAAAATAGCCACTTGGATGCCATCCTGGATTTATTCTCCATACTGTACTTAAATCAAGTCATCCTGACCTATTAATTTTCCATCTGATATAGCTCTTAATTCCATTCATTATTCCTCATCATCCTGGCACGGCTTAAGTTTAGAATCTCAGTGTTTTTCCCTTTGATTACTGATTATTACATTTGACTATATTTCACAGATTTACCTTTCTTGGTCTTTTTCATTTCTTTTTAATCTATTCTGTACACAATTATCAATGATCTTTCCAAAATGTCACACTAGCATGTCACTCATCTATTTTAAAAGGTATCAGTGGTTTACCATCTTGTTAAAGATGAAACGAGAACTCTTTAGCTTATGCCAAGATTTTTCATGATCTGCCTTCTTATGCCTTTGCAGAAGATCCTTACTGGATCCTTACCAAACTACTTGCAGTTCCTCAAATGTGCCATACATTTTCTTGCCTCTTTCCATTTATATGTACTATTTCCTCTGCATAGAATGTTATCTTAGTTTTCCCCATGATCAGTTTCGTCATTTCATTTAACACAGTGCATGACCTCCTCTATGGAGTATTCCTAGATCTCCATGCTATGGATTTTTTATTTCTTTGTAACAGCCAGTGTATACCTTCAGCATAGAACTCATAATATTATAATGTAATGCCTATTGTACTCATTTTTTCCAGCATGATGTGAGGTTTTTGATAATGAGGATTGTGTCTTAAATCTTTATCTTCAACAGCAATGATATGCTTGACTTGAATTCATTCATTCAACAAATACCAATTAAGTAGCTATTATTTGGAAGGAATTCTTCCAGTCACTGAAATGAGCAAATCAATGCTCCTACTTTGTAGGTGGAATTTTGTCTCCCAAAGCTCAAGTAAGCTTGCCTGGTTGGCAATACCCCATATGTATTGTCACAAATCATTTCTGGGAGAAGACAGTGTTGTTCAAGACATACTGGGAGAGGACAACTGGAAAATCTGCATGTGGAACTCTTGATTCTGCCTTATGTATCTCTTCCCTTGGTTAATTTTGATCTGTATTTTTTCACTGAAATAAACTGTAACCATGACTATAACAACTTTTCATCAGTTCTGCTCGTCATTTTAGCAAATCATTGGTTCTTGGGAATCCTTGACCTTGCAGGTCTTGTCAGAGAGAGTGGGCAAGGGAACTCTCTAAACTTTTCAGAGGCTAAGAAATGTGGGGCAAGTAAATATTTGTGAACATAACTGTGCTTGCCACTGTCCTCCACAATCTATTTTCCAACTACGAGCTAGGGAGATTCTCTAGAAAGGTCATTTTACCTTTCTGCTCAAACCTCTCCAATGATTTCTCAGTTTATATGACAAAAAAACCAGATTTGTTAATGTGGATTACAAAGGACATATATAATACAGCCTTCTGGAAACTTCCTAATCTCAGTGCCAACCAGTTTTCCTGGCAAGGTATCAGCTACAGCCCAACTGGTTTTCCTTGACCATTTTAAGCCTGCATCTGTCTTAGGAATTTTAAACTTGTTATTCCCTTTGCCCTTAAGTTTCTTTTCACTATTTTCCCCATGTATCATTTCCCAAATACTTTCTTCAGTACTTCCTTCTCTAATGTGCTCCTTAAATTCCCATAGTGATTTTCATAGGGCCATCCCCCATATAGGCATCCCTTTCATAATGCAGTTTTCCATTGCCCATCTGCCTGACCATATGGCCAAACCACTGGCTACCATGAGTGGTAGCCAGTAAAAGCCCAAACATAGTGGACTTTTATCACCGTTCAATTCTTTCATCACTGCAAGGAAAACAGTATGCTAGTGAACTCATTGAACTGATTTGTTCTTACCTTCTTCAATCAATCTTTTCATATGCTGATCTTAGTGCAGCAGTCTTCCAAATAGGATGCTGTGTTTCCACCTTTAAAATGCCATCCATAAACCAAGCATCTCTTTGTTGGTCAACAGAGAGCTGTTTATAGGGCACTGCCCATGTGACCATAGGATCTGTCAGTGACTCATGTGGTTCCAAGTCAGCCCTATGGGAGAAAAGGCTCAGTAATTACCATCCTGCATTCCCTCAGTAGCATGTTTCTACACAAACCATACTGATTTGATTATGGAACTCTTCTGGGAACTGCCTTCTTTATAAAAATATTTCTTCATCATCTCCCAAGACATTATGGGTATTTCAGGTTTCAAGATTATCTTATGTCCTTCAGTCACAGGACCAGTTTCAATTAATGTCCCACAGAGACCCAGGAATTTGTTCCACAGGCACCTGTTTTGCACAAATATTCAATTATAAGAAAGAGGAAAATGCAAGATATAGGTGATGGGGTTGGAGGCAGCAAACCACACTGCCATGTATGTACCTATGCAACAATCTTGCATGTTCTTCACATGTACTCCAAAACCTAAAGTGTGACAATAGATATACATATATATATGTGTATATACATGTGTGTGTGTGTGTGTGTATATATATATATATTTATATATATATAAAATAAGAAAAAGGAAAATAGTTTTTGAGAAGAAAAAAGTAAGAGACTTCACCCAGGCAGAGAGGTCTAAGAAGGCTTTCTTAGGAAATTTAAATCTATACTAATGTCAGATTATTTTAGCCAAATGAAGAAGAGTGTTTCAGGCAGAAGAAATACAGTGTGCAGAATCCCTGAGCTGAGTAAAAGCCTGAAACATTTAAGGACCTAAATAACAGCTCTAGGAGAGTGAATGTGGGAAAGTGGCTCAAGATGCAGCTAAAAACATACAGAGGGCAGAGGTTTTTAGACCTTAGTTCTATTGCTGTATTTTTTAAAAATCAGCAAGCTTATGTGTATTATAATCAATTCCAAAAAATATATATTGTGACAGAGAGAGGAAAAATTAGAGCATATACACTTGTCAATACTATGAAATGCTATTTCCTAGATGCTACTTATCTTCTCTATAGCAGACACATTTCTATGCAACCCTTATCAGAGAGGTACAGAGACAAGGGAATTTTGTAAGACCAAGGTTATTTCAGGTTCTTCTGGTTGGCATGACTCAAGAAACTCTGTGGAATCTGGAAGGAGCTTTTTTCTTTTTTTCAAATTTGAAGCTGAGCGTTTTCTAAGTGTGTTTCTTGTAGGGCAAAGAAGAACTTAAGACTGCGTTGTGATACAAAAATCCATCAAATGGGTTTGTTACTTCTATTTTTAGTTCGAACTCCCATGTGAATGAAGATAGAAGGGAAAAATAAGCCATAAAAGAAAAGATATTAGGTAACTCCAACTTTGCAAATCTTATCTTCTCTGTAGCTCCAACTATTATAATTATCATCAATCAAAATGAGTTGTCAGTGAAAAAGATTATCACTATTTAAAACAATCTGATAAATGTATTATATAATAGATACTAGGTTAAGTATCATACTTGAAACAGAGTCCCTAAAATTATAGCCTTGAAAATGTATACTCCTTGGCATGGTCAAGAAGCCTAATTTCCTTAATCCAATTCTTTGATTAATTATACATTCTTAAATTGGTTCAACCACTGTGGAAAACAATGTGGTGATTCCTCAAAGACCTAAAAACAGAACTACCATTCAATCTAGTGATCCCATTATGGGGTATATACCCAAAGGAATATACCCATGGAATCAGCCTAAATGCCCATCGATGGTAGACTGGATAAAGAAAATGTGGTACATATAGACCATGGAATATAGCCATAAAACAGCAAGATCATGTTCTTTCCAGGAAAATGGATGGAGCTGGAAACCATTATCCTTAGCAAAGTAATACAGAAACAGAAAAGAAAATACTACATGTTCTCACTTATAAGTGGGAGCAAAATGATGAGAACTCATGGACACATAGAGGGGAACAATGGACACTGGACCTATTGGGCAGAGGGTGAGAGGAGGGAGAGGATCAGGAAAAATAACTAAGGGGTACTAGGTTTAATATCTGGGAGATTAAATAATCTGTACAACAAATCCCATGCTGCAAGTTTACCTATGTAACAAATCTGCACATGTGCCCTTGAACTTAAAAGTAAAAAAAAAAAGTTACACATTCTTATTTATTTCCACTCTAACTAGTTAATATATACATGACAAGTATATTATATTCTTATATCATATCCCTTAACAGTAGAAATATTGCTAAAATAAAAAGAAAAAAGATTGTATTATTCACCTAAAAATAAAAAAATTATACAGCAGCGTGAGGGTCAGAAAGGGAGATAATACAAAATAGCTGTTTTAGATGTATTATAATAAATTGGCAAGTTATTAATATATTACTAGCCTAAATTTATTCATTAAACAAATGTTTATTGAATAGTTATTGTTTGCCAGATACCAATCTAGTCATTTGGGTTAGTGTAGAGACCAATAAACAAAGATTACTTTCTTTGTGGGGGATGCATTCTTCTGGCAAAGAGCGTCAATACATCAAAGCTATATTACAAGCTGATAAATGCTATGGAAACAAAAGGTAGAACACAATACAGGAATAGGTACTATCATAGAAGGAATGTGTCAAGTAGAATTTTAAATATTTGGTAAGAATAGACTATATTGAGAAGGTGACATTAGAGCAAAAACTTGAAGAAGAGAGAAACTAGTCATGTTTACATCTTAGAGGAGGGATATTTTAAACAGAATAAGTACCTCAAAGGCATTAAGATGAGAATGTACCTGGTGTGTTGAGAAAACAGGAGAGAAAACAGGATGACTAGCGTAAGAATGCCAGGAGGTGAAAACAGGATGTACAGAACCAGGTCATCCAACACCTTGGGTGCCTTTGTAAGGACCGTGGGTTTTACTGAGAGTGGTGTGAAGGGCTATTGGAAAGCTTGAAGCAGAAGAATAACGTGATATGGCTTATATCTAAAAGAATCACTGTGGTCCTATGTTGAGAATAGATTGTGGGGAATAGGGCATAAGGCAAAGCAAGGAGACCAGGTAGGAGGTGTGATGGTTGGTTTTAGGTGTAAACTTGTCTAGGTTATTGTGTCAAGGTATTTATTCAGTCACCAATCTAGAAGTTGCTGAGAAGACATTTAGTAGATGTGGTTAACACCTATAATCAGTTCACTTTAATTAATGGAGATTATCCTCAATGATGTGGGTGGGCCTGATCTAATGTATATGTGTGTGTGTATATATATATATATATATATGTGTGTGTGTGTTTATAAATATATGATTATGTATGCACACGTGTATATATATGTTTATAATGTGTATATATGCACACACCCATATACATATAGCCTATTAGTTCTGTTTCTCTGGACAATCTTGACTGATAAAGAAGGCTATTGCAAAAAATCCTTGCAAGACAGAATGGTGGCTGGGACCAGGACAGTAATACTGCAGGTAGTAAGAATTATATGATTCTGGATTTATTTACTTCAGAATTTCCAGATAGTTGGGATGAAATGTAAGAGAAAGAGAGAAATTAAGGAGGGTTCCAAGGTTTTCTGCCTGAGTCAACTTTATTCCTGAATCCAGGGACATCAGGAAATAACGAATTGAGATGTGACTATCATAACTAATATTTACTTAACTTGAAAAATATCTATTTGGGTATTATTAGGGAAGATATTCTTGCACTCAATAACAGAATTATGTAAACTTGGGCAAATTTATTAACTATAAGGCTAAGTTTTCTCATCTGATGAAAAGTAAGCAACAAATACCAGGCTCAGATTGATGAAACTTAAAACTGATGATATGTGCAAGTTATTTTGCAGAGCCTGACACTTAATAAGTTTTTAACAAACCATTTAAAAAAAGTATTTGTATTTATTCCATTACTGAATATCAAACTGTACCAAGTACACACAACTTGGCAATTAAGAGTTAACACTAGAAATGTCCATCTTGACACTGGATGAGGGCTGCTCCCAGGGAGGCAGCCCATGATCTTTGGCAAGACAGTTCCCTCTAGTTAGAGAGCAAGTCCGAAAGTGGGAGGTGCTGGTTAAAATGATGTGTCAACTTGTCTGGGCTAAGAGATTCCCAGGTAGCTTTGAATACATTATTTCTGACTGTGTCTGTGAGCGTGTTTCTGGAAGAAATTAGCATTCAAACTGATAGACTGAATAAGGAAGATCTACCTTCACCAGTTTAAGTGGCATCATCCAACCTTGGGCGTCCAAGTAGAACAAAAAGGCAGGCATGGTGGCTCATGCCTGTAATCCGATCACTTTAGGAGGCCAAAGTGAGAAGATCACTTAAGACCAGGAATTTAAGACCAACGTGAGCAACAGAGCGAGACTCAGTCTCTGAACAAAAACCAAAAAGCAGCCAGGTACAATGGTGTGCACCTGTAGTCTAGCTGCTTAGGAGGCTGAGGCAGGACTGCTGGAGCCCAGGAGGCTGCTGTGAGCTGTGATCATACCCCTGCCCTCTGGTCTGGGTGAGAGCAAGACCCTGTCTCTAAAAACGGATACTAAAAATAAAGAATAAAAAGGCAGAGGAAAGGGGAATTTGCTTTCCCTGTTTGAACTGGGACATTCATCTTCTGTACTTGGACAACAGGGCTCCTGGCTTTCTGACATTTAGATTGGGCCCTGGAATTATACCATGGGCACCCCACTCCCAGTTCTCAAGCTTTTGGACTAGGACTGAATGACACCATAGGCTTTCCTTATTCTCCAGCTTGCAGATGGAAGATCATAGGACTTCGCAGCCTCCATAATCAATAACTGTAGCCAATTCCTATCTATCATCTATCTATCTATCTATCTATCTATCTATCTATCTATCATCTATCTATCTATCATCTATCATCTATCTATCTATCATCTATCATCTATCTATCTATCTATCATCTATCTATCTATCATCTGTCTATCTATCATCTATCTATCTATCATCTATCATCTATCTATCATCTATCTATCTATCTATCTATCATCTATCTATCTATCTATCTATCATCTATCTATCATCTATCTATCTATCTATCTATCTATCTATCTATCTATCTATCTATCTATCTATTCATTCTTCCATCCTGCAAGTTCTGTTTCTTTGAAGAATCCTGATTCACACAGGGATGTATCTGTTGGCAATCAGAAGTCAACACTTTGAAAATCTGGATGGAAAATTTTTTGTATAAAGGAGATTTTGTGGGTGGCACACTACAATATCCATTTTACTGTGAACTGCTAATGCTCACTTCTATCATGCCAGGCTCTCTTTTAAATTGATTGTTGAAGGTGAGCATTTAGAGCCTCTTATTGCTGCATTTATGTCCTGGATAAGCAGGCAAGCAGAAAAAACATTTCCATCACCTTTTGGAAGTTAATCTTGGGTTGGACATATGATTAGAGGTTAATTAGGCCAATCTTCTATGAACATGAGGAAGAAATGGCTTATCAATGTTTACAGTTGGTTTTATTAAATATAAAATTTGTATCATGTCCCATTTTCTTGGACAGATAAAGCCTTCTCAGGTATGACTTATATTATTGATACATACAAAATCAATTATATATATATAGCCACACTTCTTATAAAGCAGCCAGAATTTAGGAAAAGGCAGAATTTGTATAAATTACTAAGGCCCAATGAAGTCCTTATTTACATGATTAAATACCTTATTCTAAAATCCAGTTTCTTAAAAAGGAAGTTAACATTTTCAAATGTTAAGATCTGTTAAATAACACTGTGAAAGAGAGTCACAGTGGTATTAGCAGAAATCAGAAGTTGGTAAGAAATGACCAAGGAAATTTTCTGTGTATAACATTTATCAAGACATGGAACTGATGTCTACAGAAAATACTCTAAGTATCATCTTCGAAGTAATCCAACTGAAGTCTCGGACCAATTTACTATGACATAGCAATTCCACCTTTTTTTTCCTGGAGGTAGAAAGTTAGACAGTCTGGGCGCTTTCCAGATTGTAATTTGAAAGGCACTCAGCTACTACACAGAATTGTTAGATTCCCCCAAACCCCTGCTATCGCTGTGTGAAAGGAAAGGGAGGGGGCTGAAGGTACAACCTAAGGGTGTCAACTGTTACTTATTGAACAAGAACCTGCATACACAATGCCAGTGATGTGATTAATCATTCCCTGGTCTAAAAAGAAGGTCGTTCATGTTGAAATTTTGATTTATGTGTGCTCTTGCATTATCTCCTAAACCTAGCCACTTGCCAGCATGCACAGTGTAATGAGTGTGGCATTTGTGTAGGACTTTAAAACATTAAAATAATGAATCCCTCTAGAACATCTCCTTGTATTACTATATCCTACTCAGTTTTTAAGTAGCGAAAATAGAGATAGTGTATAATTTCACTAAATCCTCATATCAAGTTAGTAGAGAAGTAGGAATAATTAAATGTGTTCAAACATTATAATGTGGAATCATTAAACATGCCTCATAGAGTCCAAGTAGACTCCACAGATCTAGAAAAGTGATGATTTCAAACTTATCAAGGAAATTAGGAGGTGAGACTGATCAAAGGGGTTTTTCTTTATATTTACCAGTGTTAATATCATCTATTATTTCTTCTGGCTTAGTCATCTTCCTCCAGCTAGTATCATATTCACTCAAAAATGGATTACTTTTTAATGAACTATAATTTACATGTAAATTTTGACTCCTTTAAAATGCTAAGGTACTAAATTTTAGAATATGTCTTTTGTTTTTAAAAATGTATATATTTTTTGTTTTTAAAAATGTGCATTTGCTATAGAGTTAAAATTATTTATTCTACAATTGTGTGTAAATGCCTTGTAGCTGTTGTTTTTGGCTTTCATCACCAAATACTAGTGAACATATCTGTGCATCCAAAACTTTGAAAAGTTACCTTGTAAACCAAAATGTTTTGGCAATCATCTATGTGAAAATGGCAGCAGCTGAGATAATAAAATAGATTTTCTTGAAGAAAGAAGCAAGCTCTTTCAAGCTGCTAAAATGCCTTATTGTGCAGAGAAAAGAAATTTACATAGTCATAGCAGTTAAATACCTGGGATTTTAAATGGAGGAATACACACACACACACATATTCTGGATCAGGAATATTCACATGCCTGGATTACAAGCTGATCCAGGCCAGCGTGGGCTTTGGTTCTGGCTACCTCTCAGGTATGGTGGTGAACAGAAATCAAGGTGCAGCACCTTTACAAAGCAGGCAATCTAAGAATTTCTCATGTGAGGGATTTCAGAGGAGGTCTTTGCAAACCGAAACAAAACCGGATATAAATGAAACAAAACAACATGACCCCTTTTGAAGACGACTGCAAGAAAACCTCAGGGTACCTTGGCACTAAACAGCGTGTGAGAAGAAGAAGCCCGTGTTCTGAAGAGGCCGTGATCACGGGCTGGCCTTCACGGGGTGTCCCGCCTGCTCCCACAGCAAGGCCACGCCTTCCCTCCGTGGGCGGGGCTTCCGGATCGGTGGTGCCCCCTGGTGTCCGGCAGAAGCAAATGCACATCCTCCAGACAGGCGCTGTTTTCCGGTTTTGAATCTTCCGAGAAATTTCATGAGGGCAGTAACAAGGCAAAGTGAAAACTAATTAAGTATCCAGAATATGGCCGGGCTCGGTGGTTCACGCCTGTCATCCCAGCACTCCGGGAGGCGGAGGCGGGCGGAGACGAGCAGGCCAACATGGCGGAATCCCGTTTCTACTAAAAGGACAAAAACAGCCAGGCGTGGTGGCCGGCACCTGGAATCCCAGCTGCTGGGACGCTGAGCAGGAGAAGGGCGGAAACCGGGACGGAGCTTGCAGCGCGCCGAGATCGCGTCACCGCACTCCCGCCTGGACCAGAGGAGATGCCATCTCAAAAAAAAAAAAAGAAAGAAAGAAAGAAAAGCATCAAAAATATAAAGCATTTGAATGAGAAACGAGAG
>PVKP010019105.1:0-43082 GCA_004027715.1 Plecturocebus donacophilus
GCTCTAAGGAGACAACCTATACCACGGCATTATAGGGGTTACTAAAAAATTATTTTAGGCAAATAGAGAGGAAAAGGGGTCTTTGGGAAGTTTTTGTTTCTTTTAAAGCAGCTCCAGAAATGTTTCTTGTCTAGCAGGAAAGCCCCAGCTCTTTGATCCAGGCCAGCAAACTTTAATAAGCAAATATCAGCCATTAGAAGCTGGGTCCGGCCAAACATGGTGCTTCTTGAGTCGTCTTCTTGCCTCACATGTGCCTGGCAACATGGCTGACCCCACATATCCCCAGGTATGTAGAATATCATGGCACCCTGTATTTGCATATTAACAGGCTAGGGTGGGAAGGCCAGTTTTTTCACAGGCTACATGAATGACATACCTGGTCAAACCAATCCCCTGAGTCCTATGCAAATCAGACACCACCTCCTCCAGCCTCCTAATATAACTGGCCATTCCCTGCTGCACTCAGGGTTTCCTCTGTGGGCTTGGAGCTCCTCTCCCTCTGTCACTGTACAGGGGAGCTTCTTCCTTCTTTCTTGCCTATTAAACTCTCTGCTCCTTAAAACCACTCCACATGTGTCTGTGTCATTTTATCTAAACTGGCGCAAGGCCAAGTACCCAAATGTTCCTCCAGTCATCGGAGTCGTATCAACAGCAAGATTTAGACACTGGCTGAGATGCCTCCATTCCTAATTGCCTTTCGAATGTAGAACCGAGAAAAAGCTATGGAAATGACAAAGCTCCTGTGGGTGTGGCAAAGTTTCAGTTTCCTAACAAACATTATCATCTCAAAAATGGCACAGGTTTCCATGTGGCAGAAATGCTGAGACAGTCTGGGTACGATCCTCCAAACATGGGTATCTTGGCCAGAAGCCTACTTTGACCCCTGTCCTACTGTGTGCACTGTGATAGAAACCTAACTGAAATGGTATATTTACACTCAAAACTTTTATTCAACTCACTAAAGAAACGGAGTTGACTTGATCAACTCAGAATCCTGCAAAATGGAGGGACCATGTAGAATCATTGACAGTGCTTTCATGATTATGTAATTTAATGCCTTATTTCACAAAAAGCACAACTCAACAAGAGGTAATGACTTGCTCAAGGTTATGCACTTCGTTCTTATCAAAGCTGGATCGCCAAACTCCCAGTGACTCCATTCCCCTCTGTGCTGTGCTGTGTCTTTGTCACTCATGGATCCCTAATATTAGAAGAATGAAATTAGCAGGCTTCTGATTAAAGATGGCACACACACTATGTTCATTTGCTTGACTGTAGCATTTACTATGTCTATGTCTATGTATACGTATATCAAACCATCAAGCTGTAAACCTTAAATACATAGAATTTTTATGGAAAAAGAGATGGCACATGGAGTGCACTCTTTGAGATCCCTTTCCTCCCCAAACTGAAACATCAGAAAGGAAATAAGAGAAGTCAACAGAAACACAATGTTGGAATCTTGAAAGCAGTTGAGTCAATGTTAATTAAATCTACAAATCTGAATCCTTAGCCAAAGAGAACCTGAACTATTTCACAGAGCTCCCCAAAGTTTCAAGAATTGTTTGCATCAAGTACCTTTAGAATGGGAGCTGGTGGTGGAGCATAGAAAAGGAGAAATGGTTGAAAGTCTAGTTGAGAGGCTGTTAGAACTCAGATCTAACTCTCTTTTATATGTAATGCAGCTAAGCCAGTGGCCCTCCCTCACAGCATGGAAGAATGGTAGCAGCTAAGTGAGAATTAGGGTTTGTACATGTTGAATAACAGTCTTGATTACAGAACGCAGGGCTGATGAGTCTGGCCATAAGTAATTGTATTAAAACAGTTTTCTTCAGTATTTTTCAGGTGTTAACTCCCAAAGTAAACACAAGACTCACAAACACTGAAAACCAGAGCTGCCCCTGCTATAGATGCACACCAGGTAGGACACTAATGGAATCTTAGGTCATCCCTCTTCTCATAGTGACTTTGAGTTCATCAAAGGAGGTACCTTGGTAAACCAGAAGTAGCTTTACAAGAAGATAAAACATCGAAGAGGCATTCTCCTGCTGGAGAAAGTAGATAGCCCTGTTGTGTTATATGTGGGGACCATGTGGCAAAGATCTACAGGAGGCCTCTAGGTACTGAGAGTGATCCCCAGTTGATATCTAGCAACCAGGGAACTATACAGTTATACAGGATATAGTCAGTCACACAACCACAAGGAAATAAATTCTGACAACAACCAGTGAGCTTGGAAGAGGCCCCTGAGCCTCAGACAAGAATCCTGGCCCTGGCCAACAACTGGACTTCAGCCCAACAAAACTGGGAGTAGAGAAATCAGCGAACACATACCCAGACTCTTGAACCATGGAAATTGAGAAAATGAATTTATGTTGTTTGAAGTCACTAAGTTTGCAGTAATTTGTTAAACTGTAATGGAAACCATTACTTCTGGGCAGTATCAGTGGGAAAAAATGGCCAAATATATATACGGTAGAAGTAGGCCACAGGCCAAGTGCACTGCTACTTTAGCAAGGATGAAGTTTTCATCTTATGTTTTCCATATTTATCCTCCCATTTCTTTGTTTAGATTTTTTTTCTTTTATAGATATATATTTTACATATTATGGGGCACATGTGAGGGCTTTTTTTACATGCGTGAAGTGTGTCCTAATCAAGTCAGGGTGTTAAAGTATTTATCACCTTGAGTATTGATCATTTATATATGTTGGTACCATTTATTTATCTATTCATTTATTTATTTATTTTGGGACAGGGTCTCGGGCTGGAGTACATTGGTGCAATTACAGCTCATGGCAGCCTCGACCTCCCAGGTTCCAGTGATTCTTTCACCTCAGACTTTCAAGTTGCTGGGACTACAGGCACTCACCACCATGCCCGGTTAATTTTGTATTTTTCTGTAGAGATGGGGCTTTACCATGTTGTCCAGGCTGGTCTCAAACTCCTGGGCTCAAGCAATTCTCCTGCCTCAGCCTCCCAAACTGCTGAGACTACAGGCATGAGTCGCCTGGCTCAGCAGGTAGTATTTGAAGTCCTCTCTTTTAGTTACTTTGATATATACAACATAGTGTTGCAAACCTCATTTCTAATGGGAGAGCAGACTCTATTTCCCATTTTTCTTTACTCATTTCACTCAGGGTGAGTGAGCTCCTAGGAGACTCTCATCCCATGGGCTCCTAGGAGGAGAGGGTGGGCTGGGTCAAAAGCAACCAGACTAAAGGCAGAATGTTCTATACAACATGATCCTAAATGGAAGTGGCCAGAAATATGACTCAGAACAAATATCCAAGAGAGGAAAATCTAAAGCAGAGAACAAAACCTAGAGCCCTGATTTAGACAGGGGGAAAGCCAGGAAGTCAAAACAGAGACCGAAAGCAAAGCAAGGCTTGTGCCATTTCTGGGAAGAGCCGTGGCACAGTAGATACCTTAAAGGTCAGCAGGTACGTGGTGTGGGGCAGGCCAGGCTCCTGTAAAATTGTGGGGCTGCACAATTACTGTGATTCTTCACTAAGCTCCAGCATACAGGTTTGGAATGTCTCCAAGGCAAGCCCTCATTGGCTCCTTTGGAAAGTTTTCTACAGGTCTACTTTAGAATGTGTGTGTGGGGAAGTAAGCCAAGAACCCACACACCATGGCTGGGATAAACGGTGTGTAGAAAACTTCCCTCCAGAAGCCACTCAGCTTAAGGTGGGCCTTGCTGGGAACATGCTGCTGGAGGTCTCTGTGGATCCCCAAAGGCGGTTTCAAATGGAATCACTGTAAAGACAATTCATGATCTTAGAAGTGTCTCATGGTTTCCTCGTGATGGTCTTATTCAATTTTCATAGAATTCCTATGTGTATATTCACTATATTCATTTCTTCCAAGTCAATCCATCCCATAAGAACAGAAAAATAGAAAACCCAGAACATTTTGGCACAGCCTCATCCTTTAACAGCCCCTCATAAAATCCAAGTGTTGGGAGGAACTTTAGTGGGCATCTGTCCCAAATTCCTATACTGGTTGTGGGGGGGTGGTGACTTGGGTTCAAAGAGAATATACGACTATAGATGAACCCAACAACTTCTTCAAATACTCAAACATGCTATAAGACAAAGTGATGAAGAAGATGAAATCGGAGACCCAGCTCTATGCTCATAAGTGGTGTGATCTCAGGCAAGTTACTTTATGTCCCTGAATTTGAATTTCCTCATCTACAAAAATGAATATAATAAATATACACAGAGGAATTCTGTGGAAATTGAATGAGGCCATCATGGGAAAACACACAGCATCATGCCTGACATATAACTTTTCTATACACTTTCTTGTGGTCTTAGGAATAACTGTTTTTGCCTCTCTTCTCTTTAGACCCAGTCCCCAGAATCATCTTGGAAGAAGTCAAAAACATTGATTTTCTGGATCTGTGGTTCTAAATCTCGACTCTTTGAACAAACTCATCACCCTCTCCAGGACCAGAATAAAATAGAGCTGGTGTTCCCAGGACCTCATGACAGCCTCTTAGCCTTGTAGGAAAACTCACAGCCTGGTCTGAAGAGTAGACGCAGGAAACATCGAAGCCCCGAGTCCCAGTCCTGAATACGGTGAAAGACAAGCTGTGAAAGAATCAGCTTGCTCAGTTGTAGGATGCTTCAAGCATGTTAAACAGGAACTAACGGCAACAATGGAACCACGACTCAGGGCAATGAAAGTGCAGCCATTAAATTTTCATGATTTCAGAGCTCAGGACACACGAGTTCATCACTATGGCACTTTTTATGTCAGCGAATTTATAATGAACATAGCTGTTGAAAATCAGCACTATTCATAGCCATAGCTTAGTACATAATGCTGCCATTTTAGAAATTGTCATCAAAACTATTTTGCTATAAAAACTAAAAGAACCCACAATCGCTCAAGGAAAGCTGTTGGGTTTTCTTCCCTTCCATTTGGGGCTAGGTTTTCCACTCGGCAGAGGGTAATTTGGCCATGCTATTTAGCAGAGAAAAATAAGCCGCTTCTTCTTTAAAGATCGTGTGTCAAATTCGTCCCAATTTTCCATCATACACTTTAATGAGGACTTGAGCTTGGGAACAGAAGCACCCATCTGAAATCGAACACAAGGTATGCCCGCGTTCCTGGTTAAAGAAATTACAGCCGCTTCGACGTGAGACGTTCTCCAGGTAAAATAAGTGCTAAAATGAAAAGTCTTTCAGTCAGTACCCTGAAATTTCGGGTGCCCAAGATGCGTGATCCATCTTACCAGAGGGCCTCCCGTGTCCTGGATTCCAATCACAACCTACCAGCGTCATAGGACCACTCTCACTGCCTGCAGGACCTCCAGTGACTACCATGGGGCATGGAACGAGAGGAGCTATTGGGTTGGGTAGTCACGAACCAACGAGCCCTGACCAGGCTAGTGAGGCCCAGGATATAGGTACGAATATTTCCCAGCAAAAGTCCAATTTACACAAGCCAATTTATAAAACTGCCTCAGAAGGGTAAACTTCTGGGGTGGGGCCATTAGAGCACAGTTTAAAGAAGGTAGGCCAGGCGTGGCTGAGGCTGGAACAACACCCTCAGGCCCGGGGCCTCCTCTCCCCTAATCCATTTTCCATTGTAGGAAAAGGCTCTCAAGGTTGTGAGACCTGCATTGGACTATTTGGGGCCTAGAACAAGTTTAACTATGATCTTCCCAATGGAAAAGTTCTGCCATACAGAGAGCCAATCCTAAGCAAGACAAATTATACACCAAATACGAAGTCCCATAGCCTTCAGCTTCTGAATTTCCCCAAAAGATTTGCCAAAACCAAGACTGGCTCCACCCGGGATTTGAACCAACAACCTTACAGTTACAGGACCTACACCTTTACCAACTGTGCAAACGGGCCACTTGCATCAGTGGAAAGCGGAAACTTTCTTAAGCTGTACTTTGAATGAGAATGCTGCACCCCTAGGCAATGTGGCCTGCCTAAAAGCCGGGCAGGGCTGGCGGCCATGAGCCCCTTGCTTTCCCTCAGCTGCAGGCAGAGTGAAAAAGCCACCTGCCGAGTCCGTTTAAAGGCGTTGGCAGCTGCTGCCGGGCTGGCTGTGAGTCCCCTCACCCCACTCCCACTTCGCGGCTTTCGGCCACCAGGTTGACCCCGCCAGAACCACGTGCGCACCTGGGCCCCTCCCCAAGCCGCTGCCCACACAAGGACCTGCAGCCGGCGGGCGGCCGCCCTGGGGAAGCCTCTTTCACCCTGCTGCCCGGGACTGGGGAACACCGGAGGGGCCTACCAGAACCACGCGCCAGGCCGCTGCGCCGCCGGTACCCTGCGAGCTCGGGCTGCTCCTCCCGCGGCCCGCTGTCCGCGGCGCGCTCCCGGAGCCAGGCTGTTCCGCGCAGGCGCGGAGCCAGAGGCCCTGGGCGCGGTGCTCGCCGGCTCCGCCCCACAGGCTCCGCAGGTGTCGGTCCCAGAGATGGTGTCCAAAGGCTAGAGAAGGAGCGGGAAAGCAGAGACAGAGCATGGAGGTAAAAGACCGCGCTTTTAATTCCCCGCCTGAGCCACTTAAGACGCGCTGGCCGCAGCTGCTCCGGCTCCCCAGCCCTGCATGGCTGCGGCCGCTTCGGGTGTTCCTAAAGACACAGGACAGAATGGGGCCGGTTTTACTCACGATTCTGAAGTCTTCTTCTCTGGCTGAACCCCTCTTCTGGTGTACCCCTTTCCTGACTGTACCCCCCTTTCTGGTGTACCCCTCTCCTGGCTGACTCGCCAAAATGTAATGTTGGGGTTCAGGGTGCCCTCAGCTCCTCTGAGAGGGTGTTTCTCCAGGTTCTTGGACTCCTGCCCTCTCAAGAGAGAGGGGACCAGTGCGCAGTAAATGCCGGCCTCAAAAGTGCTCGTATAAAGTGATTTATTTAGAGAGAGAGAGAAACAGGAGAATGAGAGAGGAATCAGCAGCGAACCCTCACCCTGAGTGAGAGAATCCAGAAAGATGGAATCCAGGAGAGGAAAGCAGCTTCCACACTGAGTGGAAGGGAATAGAGAGATGGAGTTTGAGAGGGGAAGACAGGCTTCCACGAAGGCAGTGTTCGTGGAAGGGGACTCCAGAGGGGAGATCCAGGATAGAGAAAAACAGCTTCCAGGAGCAGGAGAGTGTTCATGGAAGGGGATCCGATCATGGAGTCCAAAGGGGTGTGGAAGAAGGGGACTTTGAGAGTGGAGGAACCCTCACCTTCTCCAAGACCCCTGGCCAATGAAAGGAGTTCCTTAGAACTTCAGCTGGCGTCATTGACCTTTAGTTTCTTCCCCTGCCCGCGAAATTTAAACATAAACCGTTAAATCTCCCAGATGGAGAGAGATGGGAGGGGGCATGGCGCTGCGAAGTTCTTGCCCTTAAAACTCCGCCCCTTTGAGGACTCGGAAAGAGAACGCCTTCCCTCAGCATCTGCTGTCCACCACCCAGAGTAAACCCAGAAGAGAAGACAGTGGCACTCAGCCGAAGTTAAAAGAGGATCAGCCACAAATGTGGGGAAAACTTGAGAATGGGAAGGGGAAAGGATGAATGAAGAGAGAAAACATAAGATATAAGAAAACTATCCGGGGTAGAGAAGCTGATAAAAGAAGGAAACTAGCTTCTGTATGAGGAGGAGCCAGACAGGAAGAAGAGATAGGAAAAGGAGAGAGTGTTTTGGGGTGGAGATGATGGCAGGGAGTCACTTAGGGCTCACTCATGACTTCATGAGTCTGTGAGGCTGCTCACTACAGACCCATGCCTTGCCAGGCCTGTCAAGTTGGTGGAAAGTAGGAGGGTCCAGGCCACTCCAAGACAATGAGATTTGGCATCCACTTCATTCGGCAGGGACATCCACTAAGTGATTTGGTATCCGTGATTGTTATCATTCCAGTCCTGCTGCATAACAAGCCACCCCAACACTTAGTAGCTTAAAATAACTTCTTATCCCTCATGGATCTGTGGCTTGACTGAACTCAGCTCAGTGGTTTCCACTTGGTGTGTCTCTTTCAATGTAGTCAGGTTTGGCTGGGGCTGTAGTCATTTGAAAGCTTAATTGGGCTGGAATGTTCAAGATGACCCAGACACGTGATTGGCAGACGACACTGTAGTTCAGCTGGAGCTTTCAACTGAAGCACCTCTATGTGGCTTGGGAGTTTCACAGTGTAGCATCTGTGTTCTGAGAAAGGGAGACCCAAGAGTGAGCGCAGGACACTACCAGGCAATTTAAGCTGCGCCGGGAATGGGCACCGCATCACCTCCGCCATGTGCTACAGGTCAAAGCTGTCATGGGGCACATCCAGACTCAAAGAAGTAGAAAGTAGATTCTGGGAGTTTGGAAAAGTTACACTGCAGAAAAACACGTGGGATAAATCTTTAGAAAATATAATCTGCTGTAAGTATCCAGCTTCTTGACTGTGAAGAATGATTCCTTGCCTCTTTAAACCTTTCTGAGTTGTTAGTTGCAAATTGAGCATATGCATTGTGACCTTTCAATCCCACATGACTTCCAGAATGTCATCATTTCAAATGCACGTTGATTGGTTGCAGAAAGTGACATTTTTTTCTAAGACTCTAGTCGCCACATTCTTTTTGAAAGTAGTGTCTAGTGTATGTGCACCAAGTCTGTAGAGAGCCCACATATGACAAATCTTTGCCATATCATCTTCTTCTCATGATTCATTCATTTATTCTTTAAATATCTTAGTCTCAGGCACTATGGTAAATATTTGGGAAGCAAAGGTAAAAAGCACAGTCTCTTACACTCAAGGGTTTGGCACCCATAAGAGAGGTTCATTCACATCTTATAGATGCCTGAGGAGTTGGAGTTAAAATTCAGCAAATAAGCTTAAAATTGCATATTTTCAAAATTACCCTTTAAAATCCCTTAGGAAGTCACCACTTTGTACACTGTCTTGCAACAAGCCCAATACAGATGTTTTTCATCCATGGTTGGAAGCTGATTCTTCTTTTATCAGGCACTAAATAATCAGCCACATTGCACATAGGAGCCACTTCTCCTCTGCTCTCAGCACTCGTCCTCTGGACTGAACTGGCCTCCTGGTTGGTCTCGCTGCTTCCTCCCTTGCCCACCCACAGCCGGGGTAATCCTACTTACACTGAAGTCAGATCACTTCACTCCTCTGCTCAACAGCAGTCCATGTTCATGTTACTCAGGAACACATCAAAAGTCCTTTCTGTAGCCATTAAGGCTTTATATGATGTGACTCCTGTCTACTCCTCCAACGTCACCTCTAATCACGTTCCCCTTCACTCTGCACACTCCAACCACATGAACACATCCTCCTTCATGACAAACCCAGTTAGGCCTCAGGACTTTTGGAATCCCTGCTCTTTCTGCCTAGAACACCCTTTCCCCAGTTAGCCCATGTACTCCTTCACCAACTTCAGGTTACTGCTTAAAAGGAACCTGGGCAGAAAGCTTGTCCCTGAGCACACTATATAAAGTAGCATCCTCTCTCATTTTCTGTCCTCCTTATCTTATGTATCTTCATAGCATTTGTCACTACCTGAAATTGGGCATCTGCCTCCCTGGCCAAAACGTAGCCTTTATGAGGGCAGGGCTTTCATTAGCTTTGTAGTTTTAATGTATACCCAATTCCTAGGACAGTGACAAGCACATAGTATTCAATGAATGTGTGTTGAGTGAATGAAAGGATGGGTGGATGGGTAATTGGATGAGTGAACAGACAAATGGATATACCTTTATTCATTGGTAAATAGATACCACCTCTGGGTGGTGGAAGCAGTAATGTGCCACCCAGATCTAATATTTTTAGGACTGAGATATCTATTTCTCTAGCTACCAGGAGAACTGGTTGCTACTGGCTTCCAGTCATGGCCTCTTCAGTAATTACCCTCAGCTAAAGGAGCTACCTTGCCCAAATTTGTGGCCCCTTCCTAGGGTTAGCTTGTATCTATTGACTGTTTGAGTTGGAGGTGCTTCAGCCTGACCCTCTTGACTCATTTGGGGACAATTCTAAAGCCTCACTTGCAATTGTGAAACAGTTTCACTTCTCGTTACCCAATGCTGCTCCCTCACTCTCAGGATGTTGATCCCAAGATAACTCCCCAATAAATCTCCTGCCTCCAAATCTCCATCGCAGAGTCTGTGTCCAGGAGACCTAACTTCAGACAGTATCGTCCAAAAATGCACTAAATCACTGGAATCACATGCAGTTTAGGGTTTTCTCATACCACAAGAAGCACGTAGGAACTGAGAAAAACTAAGTAGTCCATAGATTGAAATTTTCCATTTTACTCTCATCCCAAAGCATTTGCTCACAAGTAGAAATGCTGGCAACACTGCACACCTCACTTGAACTCTGCTGTTCCCCTTTCCTTTCCTCTGTCTCCCTGTGTGCCCTTCTGTTTCTCTTTCCACACAGCTCATGGGGTTGAGCCCACTTACATTAAGTGCAGATACGATGCTATCTCACCGTGTCCACTTTGACCAGTAAAGATATTTCACCCACCATAGACAGGCTTTTGTAGAGCCTGGAAAGAACATTTCTCTTCAAAAAGGGGCAAACTAGACTCTGATATACATGAACTCTGCACTGCTAATGGCAGAAAAGTCAGCGGGAACTGAAAAGATGTCCCAAGAGCAACCAAGAGGCATTGCATGAGCTGAAGTCAGGAAGAAGCTGAAGCATTTGAAAGCAGAAAATGTGCAGCAGAAGAAAGCTATGAGACACAGAGAGAGAGGATGCAGAAGAGAGGGAGAGGGAGCTACCCATTAGAAGGGGAAGAACAAGAAACATCTTTTTCTGTTTAATAAGCATATAGGGTACAAACTTTCAGTTATAAGATGAGTAAACACTGGAGAGCTAATGCACAGTATTATGATCGTAGTTAACCACATATAGTCGAGTATTATTTACTTGAAATTTGTTAAGAGCAGATCTAAAGTGTCCTCACTATTTGCACACTCAAATGGTAACTATGGGTGGCCGTGGATGTGTTAACTACTCAGACTGTGGTAATCAGTACACAGTGTATGCATGCATGAACTCATCACGTTGTATCCTTCGAATATTTACAATTTTTATTATCAACTAAATACATTTTAAGAGCATATGTTCAAGGATAATCAAGAACATTTCAGCCAGGAATGGTGGCTCAAGCCTGTAATCCCATGACTTTGGGAGGCCAAGGCTGGTGGACCACTTGAGCCCTTGAGTTCTGGACCAGCCTGGGCAACATGGTGAAACCCTGTCTCTATAAAAATACAAAAATTATCTGGGCATAGTGGCATGCACCTGTAATCCCAGCTACTTGGAAGGCTGAGTTAGGAGGGTTACCTGAGCCTAGGGAGGTAGAGGCTGCAGTGAGCTGAGACCATGCCACTGAACTCCATCCAGAGCAACAGAGACCCTGTCTCAAAAAAGAGAAGTTGCCAAAAGAAGAAAAATTTCATGTAATATTTTTTGTAATAACCAAATTATCTAATAGTCCATTGGTAGGTGAAAAGTGGTTAAATATGTTACAGTATACCCATATTATGAGATGCTATGAAGCCATCAAAAATAAAGCCGCTCTGGGTGGGGCGCAGTGGTTCATGCACTTTGGGAGTCCGAGACGGGTGGATCACTTGAGGTCAGGAGTTCGAGTCTCCTGAACTCATAGGGAAACCCGTCTTTACTAAATATACAAACATTAGCCAGGTGTGGTGGTTCACACATGTAGTCCCATCTACTGGAGAGGCTGAGGCAGGAGAATCACTTCAACCTGGGAGGGGAAGGCTGCAGTGAGCTGAGATCACGCCACTGCTCTTCAGCCTGGATGACAGAGCAAGGTTCCATCTCAAAAATAAATAAATAAACAAATATAAATAAAAATAAAGCTCCTGTATATGTGAAAGAATAAATAATATTTAAAATAAAATTTTAGTTCCTATTCAAAAAACTGAGAAGCACAGAGAGGGGAGTCACGTGAACAGGAAAGCCTAGAGTCGGGAGCTATGGGCTCCAGCCGCTCACATCCCCAAAACTTTCTTGGGTGCTGAGTGATGATCCAGCCGTATGTATATCCTGAGGCCCAGATATACTGTGGGTCTCCTAGTCCCACAGGTTGAATTTCTCCATATTCATTACTACTCAGGTGGCCAGGATTACTATTTTTCTAATTCCCATAAGTGTTCTTTCAGTAAACCATTACGTAACACTTAACAGGGTTCCTTAAACCCCAACATATCTTACCGGCAAATACAATTATTACAAAATAATAATGGCCACCAATATTATTATATACTATTATTACATGTTTTCACATACCATTATTATTATATACCAGATATTCACTATCTCCTAAATCCTTATGACAATTTGAAAGAGTGAAGAACCTAAGTATTTAGAAAGGGTATCCGATACTAGGGAATCGGTTAGACAAATTATTATAAGTTAGGTCAGTGTGGCTGAACTGGATTCAAAAGTAGCTCTATCAGAGTCGAAATTTCAAACCAATCTGATTTTTAAGCACATGTTATGGTGGCTGGGTTCTATTCTGCAGCACTAGATACTATCAAAGGAAGTGGAAGGAAGACATGGAGCCAGGATGAGGGCCCTAAGCTGTCCTGAGTGTCACAGTTCTGCACTTGGTTCTAAGTTGGGAGCCCCTGGCTGATCCCCACCGGATCCCCAAAGGCCAACTCTCAAGAGAGTTTGCCTCCCAGTGAACCCTTGATAAGAGTACTGCTAGGCAGACGGACCATGAGGAATTCAACTATGATTTTTTTTTTTTTGAAACAGAGTCTCACTCCATCACCCAGGCTGGAGTGCAGTGGCATGATCTCAGCTCACTGCAGCCTTCCCCTCCTGGGTTGAAGCTATTCTCCTGCCTCAGCCTCCGGAGTAGATGCGATTATAGGCATTTGCCACCACACCTGGCAACTTTTTTTTTTTTTTTTTTTGTATTTTAGTAGAGACGGGGTTTCACCATGTTGTTGGTCAGGTTCTCAAACCTCTGACCTCAAGTGATCCACCTACCTTGGCCTCTCAAAGTGCTGGGATTACCCATTTGTCAAAGGTCATGGCAAGGTGATTCCAGCCTTCCTAGAAGACAAGACCCTCTGTGGGTTAGGAGAAGAGAACCAAGGCTTCGAGATGAATGCCCTGGCTCCCATCTTAATTATGCCTTGTGATTCTGTATGAAAATATCATCTCTGTACCTCAATTTCCTCATCCATGGAATGGGATAGTAACACTAGCCACAGTCCCTGGCCCGACTATGGATTTTTAAAGAAAATCAGGCAAAACACTGCAAAGACATCCTGTCGCTTGCTCTGCTAGGCCATACGGATGAACAAAAACCATGCCACAGCAAGCTTCCTCTCACTCACAGGTGATTCTAACATCCATTTACCTAACGGTTCTTCTTTTTCTGCATACATACATATGCATTTTACAACCATGCCATCTGTGTTACCATAGTTATGGTCCTGTGAGCATTTCCATAAAAATGATAGTAAATCTTTCTTTTCTGGGGTTCATAAATAGCCTATAAAAACTGGGTCTCTGCTGAAACTTATTCCCAACAGTTTCCAGCCATGACACTAATAGATTTCGTTAGCAAATTAAACAAATATCAATTTACTTGGCAAGCTAAAAAAGCACAAACGTTTACTATTTCCAGAGGCAAACAGGCATTCATAAAGGAGAAAAATAAACTAAATACCAGCATAACCAAAATTATAGACTTATCCTTAATTTTAATGGCTGCAAGTCATTCCTTTGATTAATTTAAAATGTTAAAATGTCAGATTAGTACTGTACAATGTACAGATGTTTCCTGTTTGCATTTGCTAGAGGTTTTTTTTTATGATAAACAGAAATAGGAAATGGCTACCTTAGGCCAGATGGAAATTCACCAGAGGGACTTGCAGCATCCCATAGGATCACCGGGAAGCGGGAGAGGATGCCCAGGAACTGGAGCTGAAATAGATGGAAAACAGATCCAAATTGTTCGGCAGCAAAAATGGCTGGATAGCACCTTTTCTGAAATGAAGGCATTCTAACCCTTTCACTTCTCTCTGCATTCTTTCAGTCTAGATTCAAAATCCCAGGAAAGGGTATGGTCAGCCAAGCCTAAGTTATGTGGCTACCACCTGTTTTGAGGCACCTGCTCTTCATGTTACCACAGTGGGGGATGGGGAGTCTCCAGGTGTGTCATTTACAAATGCCAAGAAAGAGAGAGAGACAGAAAGGAAGGAGGAGAGAGAGAGCGGAAGAGACAGTGAGGCAAAAAGTAAAAGAAGAAAGAGAAAAAGAGAGGAGAGAAATAAAAGAGATAAAACCACATAAATGCCCAATACTTGATAATTGGAGGGATAAATTATGCTAAAAACATGCAGTGGAATGTCATTTAATCATTATAAATTATGTTATAGAAAAAATATGTAATGACTTCAAAAGCTATACTCAATACAGTGTTACAAGACAAAGTAAGTTACCAGCTAGTGTGTTCAGTATAATCCCATTTTAGAACTAAGTAAATAACTGAATAACATAAGAAGGCATGTGTGCCTAGAAGAAAAATTGGTGATGGAATTTCAAGTTATTTCAACTTTCTTATTTTGGCTAATCTCTGTGATATAAGTTTTTAAAAATAGATGTAAGTTGCTTTTGAAAAAAATTAAAAAAAAAAATAAAAGAACTTTGGAGGTTTCAAAACTGCATTCTGAGTCTCTGAGGTAAATTTAACAACTACTCTAGTGTTACTATCCGATTCCATGGATGGGGAAATTGAGGTACAGAGAGGATATTTTCACACAGAATCACAAGGCAGAATTAAGATGGGTGCCAGGGCATTCATCTCAAAGTCTTGGTTCTCTTCTCCTAACCCACAGAGGGTCTTGTCTTCTAGGAAGGCTGGAATCACCTTGCCGTGACCTTTGACAAATGGGTAAGAGCTAAGCATTCAATTCTCTTCTTGTGAGTCAGGTCAGCCTCTCTACTTATTTATCTTTGAGAGCTGACTTGGAAGCGAATTAAGCTTGGGCTTTTTCTCCTTTTTTTTTTTTTTTTGCCAGAGAGGGTAATTGAAGTAGTATTGGAAATTCTGACTGTTGTATTGGAATCACTGAATGTTATCTTTCTCATGCCATTTTGAAATCATCTTTGTGTCTGAAAGGTCACAACCACTGGCTAAATAGCATTGATTTCCAGGCACTTACAAATGTACATGACAACTCCTGAAAGGGCTTTCATGGATTGAAGAGCTGAGCCAATGGGATGCGGTTGGTAAATATGTACTTTGAACAATGTGGGCTGAGTCACTATAAAGAAAATAAATCTGGAGGCATGTGTCACCAGCAGACGTGAAATGGAGCCATGCTTTCTTGAGGTGAAGGCTGCAACACCTGTAAAGCCCAGCTGATCTGGGCCACAGCTTGGGGACTGCCATGTGGCTGCACGGACACTGTGATTGCCCTAAGAAATGAGCTCCTCCCTCCATGCACCCAAGGGACTGGGGCTCCATAATGGAAAAGTGAATTAGACTTAGTCTGTGCTGTGGAGCAGAGGCTCACGGTTGATGGATGTTGCTTTTCACTGTGAATTCAGAACGCTCTTAGAAAACACAGTCAAATTTAATTTAAATGCTTTTCATTTGAGATACTTCAGTCAGTGCCGGGGGCTGACGGCAATTTCTGTTTTCTGGAAGTCAGCTGAGCCGTGAGCCCACCTTTTTTCCTAGCAAGAAAAGCAGTGGGGTAATGTCAGCAGTGTGTCTATCTCACGTGGCCCCCTGTGCCTTTGCACAGTGGCCAGCCCTCATGCCCCACAGTCAAGCATGTGTTGAGAGCCTCGGCCTCGGCTGTGTGTGAGGACACGGTGGGCTCCAGTCCCAGGGAAGGGACCGCATTGAAAGCCCAAGCACGTGAATTTGTTAATCCCCTAAACCAAATGGCAAATTAATCAGAAGAAATCTGTATTTCAGTAGAAACGGCTCCTGCCTACTGTGTGAATTTCTATTGTTTGATTTTACCTAAGCATTTAGGTAAGAGTACTTTCCTGGATTATTTCCTATGTAGCATGAAGTTTTCAACAGGAGTAAAAGGAGCATTTGGTCTCATGTCAGATAAACCTCAAAGTATGGTACAGGGTTCCCGGAGGGTGCCCAAGACCCTCTTGGGGCCATGCTAAGTCAAAACTTGTTTTTTAAATAATACTACAATGTTATTGGTCTTTTCCACACTCATTCTCTCATGAGCACACAGTGGAGTTTCCCAGAGGCTGTAAGATGCATAATTCTGGTGGCCATGAAATGGGTGCTTGTGTATTCTTGTCTTTCAAAAATCTCTATTTTAATTTTTACAAGATATTAATAGAAATCACCTGTGTAAACAAAAGCTCTTTGGGATCCTCAGTAAGTTTTAAGAGTGTTTGAGAGCTGTTGATCTAGCATCTTTACACCTCTGCTTCCAAATGTGTTAACAGGCTATGGTGAAGATTAAATTAGACGAAGTTCATGGTATTGAGACAATATACCAACATTCATCCTTCTCTTCTCAGATTCAGTCATTGTTCCAGGTTGATCTGAGCATTCAACTTTATCTTTTATGGGAGTGAGTATCATGCCTGCGTGAAAATACCCATTGCCCCCTCTCCATAATGCCATGCCCTCAGCTCCAGGGCTCCCCCTTTATCCAACTTCGTACCGCAGCCTTCTCTGGGTATCATTCCAGTAGATATTAGGTGCACTATTTCAAGCATATCTAACTAGAAGACACCAGATAGACCATACCCCTAAGGGATGGAGCCAGAGTCTTTCTTGAAATGAGTGGTTATTTCTGGTATCAACCACTCCAAGATGCAGAAGGTTTTCAGACAGCAATCAGATCTTGGAGAGGAACTCCTCGGTGTCTGTCTGGGTCTCACTCTATTGAGCTAGGATTGTTTAGGATAGTATATTTGTGATGGCTCCCAGATGTGGCACTTGGAGAGAGACAAGAAGCCTGGCAGAAGGGACACCTATATTGGCAGATTTCTTCCATCCTATTAATCCCCAAACCCTCTGTATTAACTTCTCAGGGATCATTGATTCTTCAGAAAAATACAGTCCTCATTTCCTTCATCCTGCCATGTGTGAGATTCTGACATACCCATTTCTTCTAGAAGAGGTTGACTCTATTCCGTGTCAGAAAAAAAAAAAGGAGCAGGAAAAGTCTCCTGGCAGGAAAATCCAGCAGAGAGGGTGGGGACTGAGAGGAAGTCTGGATTGGACAGATCTTTCTCAGGTAAGAATATCAGGATTTATGATCGAGTAGATGTGGGGAGTGAGGGGAAAAAAGCAACTGTGGCTGACTCCAAGGGTTTGACTTGGAATACAGGACTAATGGACAAAGGCTATTCACTGAGACAGTATAACGGAAGAAGAGCTGCTGGATTGGGGGGGAAGGAGGAAGAGTCGGTAGAAATTCTGGCCTAGATTATAGGCTAGAGATCAGCCTTAAAGTCACGAAATGGCAGCTGAATCCCACCGGGAGTATGCTCTGCCTCTGAGACATTTCTGAAGCAAATTCACAGCAGAACTCACAGTGGAAGGACCAAGCTGGCAGAAAATCAGCCATCTGCATCTGTTTTGTAAGACTGTACGAGGTCCTTGTTGCTGATTCTTGTTGTTGACTGCCTTTCCTGATGGCACTTCTGGTCCCCTGGCTTGATTTCCCCTTTGGCCTTCAGGTCTGCTTTTATACCCCAAAACTTGGCTCTCTCTCTCTGCTCCACAAGTCTTCCCTCTTCCAACACTTGCCCTCCTGAATCCAGCTGGGAGGGCTTAGAACGTCCAAGGCAAACACTCCATAACTGGCTCTGCTGCTCATTAATCACATATCCTCTTTTTTTGCACACTTCCAAGACCATCCCAGAAAATCCTTTATTCTGTCTTTGCTGAGTCCCTTTATTAGAAACTTGAGGGAGGGGCAGACCACACAGGGAGGTCATTTAGAACAAGAAGAAGAAAGGATCTCACTAGAATATGAACAATACAGCAACCATTAGCACACTTGAAAAACTCTCCACTTTATTCTATTGTGTGCTTTTCCGAGGCCTGTTTTCAAGGGAGTTCTCTTAAAAAGCAAATTTAAAGAATTTATGTCATTCAGTAAATTTGGATTAGGGCCAGATCTCTTACCCTCAAAATGATTCAATTATTGTAGCGAATGCTATTCTATTCAAAAGTCAGATGTAACAGTGGAAACATCGGAAAAAAACAAAAATATCTGCAACCAGCACAGTGGTTTGTTTCTTTGCAACAATTTTGTGTATAAATAATGTTCTTCTATTTTAAGAATATCGTGATCCTTTACAATTCACTACTAAAATTTTTTGTTTACTAAATATTTTACAGGAAGATGAGAAATTATATGAGGTAAGGCCAATAGTTGATTAATTTGGATCACTTGCAAGTTTTTGCTGAATGAGTAAACTAAAGGACAATAGTGGCTAAATCTCCTAGTAGGTGATATGAAAGTGAGTCAGAAATTTGGCCAGACTTGTTTCACAAGATAGAGGTCACAAAGACTCCACTGATAAAACAGAATGCAGTAAAGAAGCTGGCCAAAACCCACCAGAACCAAGATGGTGATGAAAATGACCCCAGTGGTCCTCACTGCTCATATGCTAATTATAATATATTAGCATACTAACAGAATTTCCTCCCAGTGCCATGACAGTGTACAAATGCCATAGCAACTTCCAGAAATTATCCTATGTAGTCTAATAAAGGGAGGAACCCTCCCTTCCAGGAATTCTCCGCCGCTTTCCCAGAAAACTCATGAATAATACACCCCTTGTTTAGCATAATCAAGAAATAACCATAAAAATAGCCAACCAGCTGCCCTGAGGGCTGCTCTGCCTATGGAGTAGTCACCCTTTTATTCTTTTACTTTCTTAAAAAAAAATTGCTTTCACATTACTCTGTTGGCTCACTCTTGAATTCCTTCCTGCCTGAAGCCAAGAACCCACGTGGCCTCCTGATCTGAGCTCCAATTTTGGGGTCCTCCCTGGGGTAAAAGTGTCAGAGGCAAGGTTTATCTGTCAATTCTGACTAAGTGACAATTTGTAAGTTCTTTGAAATGCTATGTGTCAATAATCTACTTGAAATGGATGAAGAAACTTATACTAGTCAGAATAGGCTAAGTTACACTGCAGTGACAAACAGTCCCCAGATCTTAGTAGTTCAACAGCAAATTTAAGATTCATGTTCATTGCTTACAGATGAAGGAGTTACTCAACATTGTCTTTACTCAGAGACCCAGTCTAGTCACAGTGGCAGGAGGAAGAAGGAAAATGAGGAATCATCATTTACTCTTAATCCCGAAAGCTACAAATGTCATTTTGCTCACATTGTATTAGCACACAAGTCACATAAATTGGTCTAAATTCGACAGAGAATTGGAAATAGAAAATTAAGTATCATATACTGAACAAGTATAAAATTTAACAGAGCAGAAATAAAGATGCCCTCATTTTTAAACCCTAAACTCATCATCTAAATATTTCACATGAAGACAAAAGCAAAGAGAAAGTAAAATATTGTGATCTTAGATACATGTTAAGATGTTAAATTATGTGACATTTAGAAGTAAGATATTTGGGGAACAAAAACATATATTCACATCTTACTTTATCGATGAAATTCAAGCAGTTGATGTGACTTGCCTGGGATCACACAGCTAGTTAGCTGTCTAGCAGTCTTTGCAATAGGAACCCTGCAAAGGCTAAATTTAAAAATCACAACAATAAAGAAATGGTTTGCATGAGAAGCATTTTACATTTACAGTCATTAATTACTTCTTCATTCTTTTTGTAAGGGGTTAATTGCCACTTATACCCAAGGGGAGTAAAATCAAATCACTACTCAGCAACCCCCGTGTTCTTCTGTCAACTTGGACAATCTTAACAGATAAGTAGTTGCCTGTTACTTTCTCTGTGAGCTTATCCTTCAAGCAAAGCCTCAGGGTAAAGCCTGAACATATGCTTAAGCATGACATTTGAAGTTAAGTAGAAGGGTTGGGAAATATCAAAGAGACCTAAGAGAGCCTGACTCACCCCAAATAGAGTTCTCCAATAACCATGTGCTCTTAATATTCCACAGAGGAAATAAAAGAGATGGGAAATTAATTGCAGCACAAAATATCTTGACCATAAACTCTGGCATAATTAATTTCCCTTCTGAGCTTGCTTAACAACCAAAAATGGAAACTTCAAGTCACCATGCATGCTTTTCTCATAAGACCGATTCTGTTGGAATAAAAAACTTGTCTCCAAGAATTACAGAGAAACATAAGGAAAAACAAAAAACAATCAAGCAAATCCATGAGAAGAAATGACACCTCTATGATGAAGCCTGAATAGGCATGACTGAGGATCTTTTTAACTGTGCTTTGACAGTGGGGTTGAACTTTGAGGACTGCAGCTGAAAAACGGCCAGTGAGGAGTCAGCCATATTTTTAATGAAGACACTGCGGCTCACCTGGTTGTGATGCTCCTGTAAGTTGTAGAGGAGCAGGAGGTAAATTAGTCAATTACAGCACCTTAGATGTTTTTTTCTCCAAACGTCATTCCACTGTGGAGCTTCTCTTGATGATCTGCTTGATGGTCACTTTACTCCAGGTCCAGAGATTGGGTAGCTCACAGCAACTCAAGCTCTGAGACTTAGCAGGTTTTTCTTTAAATGAAGCTGAAATCTGCCTGACCAAAATGTTTCTACCATTTGTTCTTATCTGCATCCTCTAAGATGAGGCAGAAAAAGCCTGTCCCTTCTTCCACTACCTTTTCAAATATTTGAAAGAAGTTTTTATGTTTCCATTTGGATTTTTATAACACATAAAGGGAGCTGCCTACAAAAATCTTACGGATACCTCAAGTGTGTCAAGGTACTAGCCAGACCATGGGTCTGTGCTCTACTCATCTACAGAGAGTGTGCCCCCTGAGATCACACATGCTGTCACATGTTGGAAGTTGACACTCCACCTGGCTGAGTATATTTCCTGGAAAAGACATTTTGGAAAGAGAAAAAGTAAGTTGGGGGAACTGAGCCACTAAGGGCACAGCCATTGGTAGAAGAACTTTAATTTCCTCAATATTGCAAGTGGCAATTAGCCTGCCATGACAATGATCAGAAAGCTTTTGGCCACGCTGCTGTTGTTTGTGCTGCTGCTCTTCTGATTGTGTTAGAGGGGATGAGTCATCCCTCTCATCCCCTGTGGTCACCTGGTTGTGATGATCCTGGTGGGATCCTGGTGACTCCTGATGCTCCTGGGAGTTGAGAAGGATAACTCATCCTCCTAAGCATATTGTTTCTTGTTTAACTTTTATTTAATAATCATCAAATTAAATATTAAATCTAGCTAGACTTGGAAAGAGGTAAGGCAGGTATGAAGCCTGAAGAACTACAGCAAATGAGATCTCAAAGATTATGGGATATGAGAACAGAGTGGGAGTGAGGGTGCTCTCCTTAGCTGAAGAAAAAATTGTTTGCTGGCAAAGATAACATAAAATCAAATTATGAGAGTTACTGGCACAGCAGTGGTAATCTTCCCACTGTCTTGCCAATCATAGAGCCAAAACATTCCATAGATTCCACGTTATTCATACCAATGACCATAAGCTTGCCATCCAGCCAATCAGTATGAATACTGTAGACTAAAAACCAGGAATCATTTATGTTGGGCTCATCATTTGTCATGGATAAGATCCCAAAACTCATATGATTCACCATGAAGTTCTCATCAGGAAATTTCTTCCCATGGACGAACTTGCCACCAGGGCCATGATGGCAGGTGAATTCCCCACACTGGCACACAAGCTCTATAATAACTCTGTGAAAGCATACACCTTATAACCAAACCCCTTTCTTCCACTGCAAAAAGCACTGACATTTTCTGCTATCCTTTGGAACTTGGACTGAAACAGCTTGAAAGATATATAGTGTGGGTTCTCCATCAATGGGGATGTGTTGAATTATACAAAGAGATTGACCATGACTAGGAGCAGAAGCAGAGTGGACTGGCAAGACTTGTGCTTTGAGTGATGGCATCTGTAAAACAGGAACCCTAACATACTTACAAGGGCAAATTTGAAAGTGCATGTATTAAAAACTTTATCCTGGTGCATTTATGACGGCTACCACATCCCTCACAGGGCTGGGAGATGAAAAATAGAGTATTTTAAAATACACTGAGGTAGAATAAGGAGTTGAATGTATAGAGCATCTTGCCATGACTCAGTATTTTCATGGTTTTGCAGGATGCCTTTGCTAAACAGGAGCTGCTAATCTGAACTTTGTCTAATTTACAAGCAAGTAAATTGAGGAACAAAAATACTGACCATCCTACTTGATCTCTCTCAGTAACACTCAAAACTATTGACCTCTTCCTCCTTCTTGAAACATTCTCTAAGCATAACCAGGACCACATGAAAATTGAGTCTTCTAATCCTTGCACCCATCTGAACATAAGCACTGTTTCTGTCTGGAGGGGCTTGCTGTTGAACTACACCCTTTGGAGAAACATCAGGAAATAGGAGCAAGATCTTTCCACACACCTGTGGAACTTGTGATTCTGACCGATAATCCCTCTCTGGAGCATTCATCCCCACAGACAGGTAGTGCCCAGCCTGAATACCATCTTCACCAGCTTACTTTCCCCTTCTTAAAAGGTTTCTCTTGAGCCTTGGGGGTGTGGGGTGGGGGACTGTTGGTTAAGACACAAAATTCATCTTCCTTAAGGTTGATTTTCATCAAACACCTTTTCTATTGAGTATAAGTCATATTTTGCTGTTTCTTTGCATATATTCTTGGCATTGTGTTATATTGTAGACACACTGGATTCTGTTATGTTCCTCTAAAGAGTTTTGTTTTTATTATTGTTTTACTGTTTTGTTTTATTTTAATGGTCAGGTAACATGTTTGTACTCAAACTCCAAACTCTCAGATCAGTTCTTTTAACTTTAACTGGGATACTTGGATTCTGCCCCATGCATCTATGGTTGTGTTATCAGCCAGAGAAGTGGACTGAGTTAATACATACAATGTGGGGTTCCCCTTTTCTGGTTCTCTTCAGAATTTCTCCTCTCTTTGCAGTGGCTGGGGCAGCCCTTGACTCTATCTTCCAGTTCTTCAAGCTAGTAAGACTGTGGATTTTATCAAGTTTTAGCCTACCCATATGATGCTGAGTGAATTTATCTGCTAAAAGTTGTAAAAAGATAGGAAACTCACTCAGTGTTGGTCTGCTGGCTCTTCATTCAAGAAGTAGAACCCATTCCAGTTTCTCCCTGTTCTCCAGTGCCTTCAGTATATGTATAATATATATATGTGTGTGTATTCCTGTTACTATTGCTGAGAGTCAACTTCAAGGCAATTCCAGAGTTCAAATCTCCAATTTGATAGTTGTCTTAGTTGTGTAATTCTGGGACCATTTTCTGAAGTATAAAATGAATATAGTAATTCCTATCTTGTAAAACCATTATGAGTAATAAATAACAGAGTGAATGTAGCAGTCATACAATCAATTCAAGTTTACTCTCCCCACTTCAGCCCTAAATGAACACATGGCTAATTGTCAGATATAGATGATTGAGTCTTTCAGAATCACATGAGGAGTTGTTTGTTTCTTTTTGCTTTTTAATGGAGAATTGCAAGATTCTCAGAAGAGATTCTGTAGCTGGGCAGGGATGGAACTGAGATTTTTAATGATCTTCCCCATGGAATATTTCTCAGACAGCTCAGCTATTTTTCCATTCAAATTGATAATACACTTTTCTTTGCTTCTGCTGAAAATATTCAAGCATTTCCTGAACAATGGTTATATTCTGAATAATTTGCTATAGAAGTTCCAGTGTCTATTTAAGAAAACAATAAATAAAAAACAGTATCATAAAACTATTTATAATAACAATAAATGGAATAGCATATAATTTACTGCTGAAGTTTCCTGTAGGACTGAAATTTAAAGCTATAAGGGTATATACAGAAAAAACTTGGAGTTTGGAGTACATACACAAAAGTTTATTAACTGGAGGCCAAACTAATGTGCAATTGAGCATGGGAACCAAATCATAAACAGATCTACAATTTCTTACTTTACTTACCAGATTCTGCTTATATTATATAAATAACCCCCTAAAGAAGACACAGCCATAAGTGAGGCAGGATGTAATGAACTAACTTTGGCATTGCTTGGTAGCCATTGACCATGAGGAATATATACAATGGAGCACCTGTTCCAAGCATATTTCCTGTAAATTGTCTTCCTCTTACGCCTGTTCTCTTGAAAGCCTCATTAGTATCTGCATAATTTGGTGACCAGTAAGTGGATTAGTGGTGCCTTTCAAAGTGGATTAGTGTTCCTTATGCATTTAATTAAACTGGACCTCATTCTATTGTCCTTAAGAGCAAAATTATGTAGAGAGAAATTGCTAACATGCAGACATTGAGTACAAATAGGTCTCCCCCTTGGGTCCTTAATGTGATCTAGTTGGTTCCAGAGTTCAAAATTTCTGGAATACCATACAAATTCTGTGATTTTTCTCCTGAGAATAGTGGTGTCAGCTCCTCCATGAGTGGGAAGGAGGTGTGCATGGTCGTGTCCCTGAAATAATATGGATCTCACACTTTTTCATAATGTTCCACTTGTAAGTCACATTGTTAAAATGGAAAAAATATTAATATCCTCTTCAAGTTGATAAACTTGAAAAGGGAGAAGTCAATCAGGTTATTTCTCTGGCTTATAGATGTACTCAGGTCATTAAGCCCATTATCACTAGAAAATACCATCTCAGGACTTGTTAGTGCCAAAAACTTCAGAAGAAATTATTTTATACATGGGCTGACTTAATGCCCTGTTGGCACTGAGTTTTCATTTTACATAGCTGATCTTACAATGGAAAACATTTTAGACCTGAGCCATTGTATGCCCTGAAATGCACTTACTGCCTGACTTTGCTCATAAGGACAATAGCAAATGACCACAAAATTGCTACCCCAGTGGTCTGCAACTACAGCTACCCATTAAAATCACCTAAAAAACAATTTAAAAATCCCACGCCCGGTCCTCACTCAGAAATTCTAATTTGTCTAGTCTGGAATGGGGCCCAGGAATAGTACATTTTTTTTCAAAGCACCATTGAAAATTCGACAGTCAAGGTAGAGAGCTAAGGAAGACAGCCACTGTTCTCTCCAATTCTTTTTCTGTCTGGGATTTGCAAAAGTGAGACTTTGCATGTTCCAATAAGATAAAATCTTTCTTAATTACCCTAAAGAACATTTTTACCTAAGGAAAATATTGACTTGTTGCGTCTAACTTTGCCTTTATCCCTTCCCTTTCCAAATGGCAATGGGCAAGATGTGAAAAAAGGGAGCCGAGGGGCAGAGCACTTGGGCGGGGAGTCCAGGCTTTGCTCATTCCTGCTGCAGGTAAGTCAAGATCAATGACAGGGGGAGGGAGGGAATAAGAGGGGATGCTACTGTTCTAATAGGCATCAGAGGAAACTGTTTTTGGGGCTGAGGGGGGTACCTGGGAAGGGAGATCCAACAATAAAGAATGACCAGGTGGAATATGGCTACAGGGTTAAAGCCAGCCTGCAGACATTGGTGACCACACCCACTGGGTGGACCATGTGACCAATTCTTCCTCCCCACTGCCCCCAGAGCTGTTTCTAACTTGGTGCTTCTTTGATGATCAGAGTCAGCAAAGGCCCCCAGCATCCTAGGCCTGTGCCCTAAGAAGCTGTTTTGCCTAAGTCTCCTGTGCTTATATCTCACACATACACAAAATCTTTACCTTAAAGATTGGATTGGATTTTACAGAAACTCCCTCAGTGATGTTCGAAAATGATGTACGAACAATGCCTTCTCTGTGAGGGACACCTGAGAAAGCACAAAGGTAATGCAAATGAGACTCATCTTGGGCCACTGGTGAAGCTGAGTAACAAATTTACTTCTGATTCAAGCTCCACCAGAAATGACAAGACACTGCCGAGCAGTGTCCCATCAGAAAGGTCAAGGCGATCAACACTGCCTCCAAATGTTTGTTTTCTCCTGCACCGAGGCTGTTCTGGTTCAGATTTCCCGTGTGAGGTTTAAGAACTGCATATTGTACTTTGCTTGAACAGAGGAGCCAATTCAGCCGTGGAGCCTCTCCTTTTTCTACCTATGCCTTTTTCTGCCTTACCTAGGATGGCACCTGGTGTAACACAAAGACGATGCAAATGAGATTCAACATGAATCGCTGGTCATACCTAGGACCAAGTTTACTTTTGATTCAAACTTGATGAGCAATAGTAAGACACAGCAATTAGCAAACAAATTACATAGCCATGTGACATTTTCCAGCGAGCTGTGTCTCATATATTCATAGATTTCAGGTTTATTTACAATAAACCACTGACACAGACTGGGTATATTCTGCTAAAAGTAGTTAATAGTTGAGGACGGTTAACTTTATCTTTCTGCTAATAAACACCATTTGTGGTTTCCAGGAAATCTGCTTACTTGTGAGTTTGCAAGGGAATTTTCCTGGGTCATTTCTTTCTTTCCCAGGTGTCCCAAGTAGAGGCCAAAATTAGGTGTCAGTCCTGCTGCTAATCTTTACCTTTCTGTCATTGACAGATTTTTAAAAACACACCCATACCCATCGCCATCTTTACTCCATGGGAAACACCTGGAGTGGTCAGGGCAAGATTCTTCTTCCCTGAGTACAGGAAATTCAAACTCAGAAAAATTAAATGAGTACTCCAGGACCTTAAAGAAAGTTGGGGATAAAGCAGCTTGAGAAATTCAGCCCTGGCTTCATAATATTCCATGTTATACTTTTCCTCCTGGGTCATGATTCTTTCTCAAGAACAAGATGTAAGTCACCCCCTGAAACTCATATATGTATACATATGAATAAACCATTTCAGAAGCACTGTTTTAAATAATCATCCTTGTATAATGTACTATGTGCTGTTGTAACTAGTGAGAGAAATAAATCCTTGAGCTCTGAGCTGCATAGGTGATAGAGGAGACAACATATGTATTTCCAGCCACTATTTCCAGGGAGAAGGGGACAGCCTTTGGGTTATAATAATAATGAAGTATTCTTTTATGCAAACTTGATAGTTCATCATTTAGCATATGTAGCATGCTCTTGCTGTATTCATCTTTGAATCTCTGGTGCCAGGCATGATATACCCTACACATAGAAGGTGCATATTAAACACTTTTGTGGGACTAACTCATCTATATTTGGAAATTCAAAATAAACTTTTGAAGTGGGTGTAAGGTCTTCTAGGCTGACAGATGGCCCTATGGACACCATGTTAACCTCTGTGACCTGCACAGACACTCCAGATTAGTTCTGAGAAAATCTAAAGTAACTGGAAGACCATGAAAAGAGGAAGAAATGATCAACCCCTAACTTTAAGACATTCTCTATTGCTCCTTATTCTCACACCAATTAATAAAGCTATTGGACTTTGTAACCAACATGGTCAATCTCACGACTCCACACCCTACGACCGCTTCCCAGCTTGCAAACGTACGACCCCCTCCCAGCTTGCAAAACACCATCCTAAACTGTAACTTTCCATTGCCCACCCCAAACCTACAAAACCAACTCCTATCCCACCGCTGTTGACTGACACCATTTTGTGCCTCAGCCCACCTGCACTCAGGTGAATAAACAGCCATGTTGCTCACACAAAGCCTGTTTGGGGGTTTCTTCATTCAGAACACGTGTTTTAACAGCGGAAGTTCAGAAATAATTCTCTTTACCATGCAAATGAGAGAAGTAATGCTTAAGAAAATTAAATAGCATTTCCAAGTTCACAGCTAGTAGGTATCCAAATCAGATCTCAAAGAAGGTCCTCCTTCCCTCCTTCTAGGGCATGTGAATACTACAGCTGTGCCTTCTTGTCTCTTTTTACAACACCAAGGTCAGCATTACTACTCAATAATGTCTGCGTTGCTTATGTAATCTTTGCCTCTAATAATCCCCAGCTCAATTGTTGTCATTCAAAAGGCAGAAACTGAAAACATTCTAGACCCTTATGGTCAATAAAGTTTCATGATGAGGAGTAAAAACTGGGCACTTAGCACAAAGGTCCCTGCCACTAAATATCCCAGTGCTTTGAACAAGACCCTTAACCTAATAAGCCTCCTCTTCCTCAACTCTAGAAGAAAAAATGAGACCCACTTATTTAGGTGGGTCTCAATACACTGAATTATATTTCCTGTTTACATGGTGAGTATATTAGGGTTCCCCAAAAGGACAGCACTAATAGGATATATATATATATATCTCCTTTACATTATATATAACTAATAGTATATAAATATATATATATGAGTTTATTAAGTATAAACTTGCATGATCACAAGGTCCCGCAATAGCCCGTCTACAAGCTGAGGTGCAAGAAGAGCCAGTCTGAGTCCCAGAACTGAAGAACTTGGAGTCTGATGTTCAAGGGCAGGAAGCATTCAGCAAGGGAGAAAGATGTAGGCTGGGAGACTAGGCCAGTCCTTTTTTTTGTTGTTGTCTGCGTTTTTCTGCCTGCTTTGTATTCTAGCTGCACTGGCAGCTGATTAGATGGTGCCTACCCAAATTAAAGGATGGGTCTGCCTTTCCCAGCCCCACTGACTCAAATGTTAATCTCCTTTGGCAACACCCTCACAGACACACGCAGGATCAATACTTTACATCCTTCAATCCAATCAAGTTGACACTCAGTACTAACCATCACAGTGGGGCAGTTTAATTTCACTAACTGTAAGATCCCCCAAGCAAAATGCATGCAAGGTCATCATTTTCAACCATCTTCTGGATTAATGTGGAGCAGGGTCAAACCTGTTCTTAACTCAGGGCATGACTAACTCAGTGTTTAATCACTTTTGTGCCCTTTAGATATGTCCCTTTCGATTCATAAATTGTGGAGAAGCAGAGGACATATTTAGTACAACTTTCACTTCAGGACAAACAAGAATAACCCAGAGGTTCCATGGACTAAAAAAAAATTTGCTTAAAGTTTAGCAACGAGATCAAATAAATATCCAAACCTCACAAAGAAGAGGAAAACAAGAATGAGAAATGGGGCAAGTGAAAAGAGAAAGCAAGAGGAAAGGAAAAGAAGAAAGAAGGAAGTGCACTGAGCTCATGAAGCACTAGCCCATGCTGGCCATGTCATCCATGCTGTCGCAGTAGACTCTCACAACAACCCTGTGAAACAGGCTTGGTTCACGTTTGGCAGTTGAGGAAAAGGAGGTGAAGGTGGTTATAGACTTACATAGCTCCAGGGAGAGTCAGGTAACAGACACAGATCAAGCGGGAAGCGAACGTTAAGGCCACAGTGAAGACAAGAACTGGCGGTGAACTAAAGAGGGCTTCCTGCAATAAAAAACACAATTCCACACTCTTACTAGCTAAACTGGAGATCTCTGTTGGCCAGATTCAGCTGTGGACCGATAGTTTTTTTACCTCCGGTAAATGACAGCTGGTTCAGAGAAGAACCACCCTTTGAACCCGTGCTTTGGCCACATTTGGGCTGCATTTTTCATCAGCAGGGGTCAGGGTCAACTTTGTCAAGGTTTATTTTATTTCTCTTCCCATTCTTAGCAGCACAGCCGACTCAGCATTTTCAAATTCTGCAAGTACTCAGTCAGGAACATGCTCAGACACTTGGTAAGGGAGAAGAAAGACCAAGGTGTAATTTTTCTAGGACCTTTAACTACTGGATTAAGCGTGGCTGGGATAAGAACATCAGAAGCCTTTTAGAGATTCTTGCCCTGACCACTTATTTCAACTTTTAGAGGGGTAGCTCTCCCAGGAATGTCTTTGCTTAAAGTTATAATCATCCTTCATAGCTGTCATGACTCTACACTCTTGGACAGGAAAAAAGATGACACAGCCCTAGCCCAGAAACACCACCATTAACCCCCTGCTCCTCTCAGGGGCACATCCTCATTAGCCAAAGCACTGGAACCAGTAACATGTCCTCCATGAGTTTAAGTTTTCAAAAATGCATGTAACTGACAATGTGGATTTACAGGAAGATATCTTTTAGTTAAAAGCCAAAACAAGATTGACTTTCAGATAACTCAAGTGACAAAAACAAACAAAAGCCTACATAAAATCTACAGGGCTCAAGAAATTGTGATTTTTGTCCTAAATTTCTAGCCAACCAAGAGTCTTGGAGGTCCTCCCTCCAAATTTAGCCACAGAAGTGACAATCTGTCTACCTAGAAGGATTATTTATAAATCATTAACTAGTGATAGATACATGAATACATTTATTTTTATCTCTTTACTTACAATCATCAGCAAATTAGTGTAGAAGAAAGAGACCTTGAATGTTTTGAGGGAGGTGCGTCATTTCATTGTTCTTTATTCCAACTGCACAACTCATACTCAGAGCATTGGTTTTAACACCTAGAAGATAAGGCCGATTGAAGAGAATGAATCTGAGCGGACCTGAAACCATTAGAGCCTAACCTGGCCAAGCAATTCTTGCCTAAACATTAACTATTTGTCCGTAAGTCTAAAGGTTGCAGAGCCCAACCAAAATACAAAAATTCAGAGACATGGGCTCCATATTTTGTGCTATCATCATTGAAAAGATTATGAGGCTGGTGTGGCTCATGCATGTAATCCCAGCACTTTGGGAGGCTGAGGCTGGCGGATCAAGAGGTTTGGAGTGCGAGACCAGCTTGGCCAATATGGTGAAACCCTGTGTCTACTAAAAATACAAAAATTAGCTGGGTGTGGTGGCGCATGCCTGTAGTCCCAGCTACTTGGGAGGTTGAGGCAGAGGAACCGCTTGAACCCAGGAGATGGAGGTTGCAGTGAACTTAGACTGCAGTACTGCACTCCAGCCTGGGCAACAGAGTGAGACTGTCTCAAAAAAACAAGAAAAAGAAAAAGGCTGTGAAAGGCACAATGCCTATGAAAAATGTAGCTTTTATGATATAGGTCTTATATTCTTTTCCCTCTGATTATAGGCACAAAACAAGACATTAATGAGTAGGCAGTTTGTTAGAATTCAGTGTACACTGTTATACACTGACATGCTAACTGTGTTTATACAGTCTCCTGATCTTTCCGCTTACCTGATGTAAGCAAAAATTATTTGTACTTAAGCTGTTCACTAAAACAAACATCATCAGTAAATGCCTACTGTGTGCCAAAACTTACCTCAAGTCCTATGTATCCAGCATTTCATTAAAGAAATCATAGCAGGCCAGGCGCAGTGGCTCACGCTTGTAATCCCAGCTCTTTGGGAGGCTGAGGTGGGCAGATCATTTGAGGCCAAGAGTTGGAGACCAGTCTGGCCAACATGGTGAAACCCTATCTCTACTAAAAATACAAAAATTAGCTGGGTGTGGTGATGCACGCCTGTAATCGTAGCTACCCAGGAGGCTAAGGCACGAAAATGTCTTGAACCCAGGAGGTGGAGGCTGCCACGAGTCGAGATCGTGCCGCTGCACTGCAGCCCGGGTGACAGAACAGTGAGACTCTCTCAAAAACAAAACAAAACAAAGCCAGCAATTCTGTATAGGTGCAATCAGAATTCCAATTATGCAGATGACTAAGAAATGAGCTTTAGAGGGGTTAAGTAATTTGTATGAGGCTACACGTCTAAAGTTTATGAGCCAGGATTTCCATTCAGGTCTTTCTGAGTCCAAAACAATATCTCTAGCATCGCTCAGCTTTTATTTATTTATTTAATCACTCTTCTACCTTCTCCAATTTTAGCCACAACTTCTCAGGCACCTTAGGCCAGTGCTTTTGCTGTATCACAGCTCCCAAAATATATCTCCCCCCAGGCCCAACTAGTTCTTCTGCAGGCAGATAACAGTGTCAGGATTCCGGCAGTGGTTACCTGACCTCTAGCTCTCAAAGAAAATAAACAGCAAGCAGTGACCCTGCACTGTGATACTGCCAGAGATACATTGGGCATAGAAGAAACTGCAAAAACATCTACAAGGAAGGTGTTATTCAGGATCATTTCAATGTGGTAAATCCATTGACCATTGGAGTCCATTTTTAGCAAAAACTAAATGAAATGCACTTACTGAGAATCCTGACAAGTCAATCACATTCTTCCCAAGAGTTGCTGCTAAAGGTGTCTGTGGTTTTGACCAATTCTTGGTCACATGGGCAAGAAACTCCTAAAAGGGAACAAAAGTGTGACAATGAGGATAAGGTTTTCTCCAAGTTTTCCATACACAAACCTCTCCTCTTTGGAAATGGGCTCTGTGGATAATATAAGGAACAAAACTTCTGAAGTCAGAGAGGACTGGTTGTAAATAGCAGCTCAGACATTTACTTGTGTGCCCTTGGGCAGGAAAGTGGCTTCATCTCACTGTATTCTTTAGTTTTCTGATTTACAAATCACGGGTAACATCACAAGTTAGGTTTCCCAGAAGCAGCTCCTAAGATGAGAATTTGTATTACTAAGAAAGTGCTTGCAGGGGAAATTGGAAATTGAGCGGAGGACGTAGGAGGGGAAAACAGGGGAAGCTAAGCAGGTACGCCGTTTCAGGCAAAGGTCCTGCAGACAGAGGTCAGCTTTGGCCTGATGTTGCTGGAAACCTCTCATTGTAAATTACACCTCGGAGTTGGCCTTATCCAAAGGAACTGGGCCTTCATATTTCTGTATTCACTAGTCATTGGTCAAGGGTGCTGGAAAGGAGGGCAGATGTAAATTCCGAGGCACTTCCAGCTCTGCAAAGCAAACTCCACTAGCCCAAGGAAAATCTTAGGAAAAAGTAGCTACAGATGCTTGCTGTTGGAAACAAGAGCGCATTCAAGCTGGAGGTGCACAAAATGGGCAAAAAGGCCCCCAGGTGGTCTGAGCAAACCACCAGTGTTGTCCACCACAAGTAACCATGCCGCTGTTGCCGGGGTATTATCAGCATTTTTATATATATAGTTTCTGACATATAGGACACACTTGATACATATGTATTACTGTTGTTGCTGCTGTTGTTTTACTAACCTTGCCCATAAAACCTTCTAAAGCAGGTCTCTCCACCCTCACAGCTGACAGCCCTGCTAACTGGACTTGGTGATGCCCATGTGCTGGGCCTGCCAGCCTGGGTGGTGCCTGAATGCTGATTTCACATCCTCAGCTCTCTCTAGTTGGCCCTGGGTTTGTTGCCCAGTCTCATGACCACTGTTTTTTTGAGATCTCCTCTACTGAGTCAGAAAGGCCCCGTTTCTTGCCATGACGATGTTCTTGAGGGAGGGACGTGGCAGAAGTGCCAGGTGTGAGTGCTGCCTCTCTCTCTCAGTGATACCATTGGCCTCCAGCAGGACTTGAGAGTCCCAAATCTTCCTCTTATTAAATAAGCCCTTGACCTTTTAAAGTTTTGCCTATTCATCTTCCTCCCCTAAGGGAAGGGATTCCTTGGAATCCACGAAAGGGCTTCTTTTCCCTTTGTGCCTAAAGTTCTATCCCGAGAGAACTTGTGCAGCCCCTTTCTCCCTAGGGAGCCTAAGATATCCACAGGAACAATGGGGCCTGGGCTTTATCTGATGAATCTTCCCTAACAACCAGCCTTTCGCAGGTGCAGACCAGGCGAGTTCATCTGTGAAGGAGCCTCTCCTCTGGGACTAATCCTCCACGTTAAAAGATTGCGCTTTTCTCTAAAGCTACCCTTTATACACATCAGTTCACAAGAGCTTCATCTTCTCACAATGCCCGACGGCCGCCTTGGCCACACTACTCCAGGCCCTCATTTTCTGGGCTGCCATCATCCCTGAAATTAATCTCAGAGAGTCCCCTTTTACAAGAGTGGCAGCAAATATCTGATTCAATTTGCTTTCACCCAAGATTTCCCAGGAGTCATGCCGAATGAGATAATCAATGATGATTATAGGGTTTGGCCTGCCTTACTGAGCCAAAGTGTTAAAAAGGGGGGGAATTTCTGCTTCAGTGCTCACCCAAGTCAGGCGCTAATTTGGGCAGATCCATTACTTTTCTCGGCAGCTCTGAACCGTATGTGCTCTAATAATCACGCTGGCTAGGCAGAGGCAATCAGTCCTCCCACCTAAGAAAAGAGAATGCATTTTTGCTTCTCCATCCCAAAACAACAACAAAAATGTATAGAGCATCTGCAGAAAATATGAGTAGGCTGTTCAAACCAATGATGCCGAAGAGATTTAATTTAGACAGGCTAAACTGTCCTTGTATCAGCTAGAGAGAATGGTCAATGCCTTTGCTACCAATCCAATCAAGATAAAGTATTAAATTACTTGTTGCTGCCATCTTAACCCAGAGAAGACTGTTTTCTGCTCGGCTGATTGTTCTGAAAGACCACAATCTCCAGGGAAGGAAAGCAGGAGGGAACGGCCAAAGGGCCAAAGAAATCCTCCAGATTCTTCGCACTCCTCTTTGTCCTCACCCCTCTGTCTTGCTCCTATTAGTCTTATACTGGCTGTTCTGGGGTGGGGCACTCCGGGGCTATGCACACTTTTGCAAAGGCTGTGTCTTAGTCTGTTCTTGAATTGCTATAAATACCTAAAACTGGATAATTTATAAAGAAAAGAGGTTTCATTCACTCACAGTTCTGCAGGCTGTACAGGAAGCATGGCTTGGGAGGCCTCAGAAAAGCTACAATAATTGCAGGCAGTCAAGGAGAAGGAGGCACGTCTTACATGGCTGGAGCAGGAGGAAGAGAGGTGGGGAGGTATTACACACTTTTAAACAACCAGATTCCATGAGAATTCACCATCATGATGACTGCTCCAAGGGGGATGGTGTCAAACCATTAGAAACCGCCCCCATGATCTAATTACCTCCTACCAAGTCCTAACTCTAACACTGGGGACTATACCTAGACATGAGATTTGAGTGGGGACATAGATCCAAACCATATCAGTCTGTGACTCAAAATATGTGTTAGTTATCTATTGCTGTGTAACAAATACATACTCCAAAACTTAGAAGCTAGAAAAAACAAATGTGTAACTTGACTGTTCCTGAGGGTCAGGAATGAAGGAGCATCTTGGCTGTGTGGTGCTGGATCAGAGTCTGTCACAAGACTGCAATCAAAGTGTCAGCCAGGACTGCAGTCATCTCAAGGCTTGGCTTGGAGAAGGCCAGCTTCTGAGCTCACCCGCTTTTCCATGGCTGTGGGCAGGCCTCAGAAGATCAGCTTCCAAGCTCACAGATGTGGGCTTTTCCACAGGGCTGCATCACAGATGATGGCTGGATTCTCAGAGTAAGCAACCTAAGAGAGAGTGTGAGAGTACACCCAGACTAAAGCCACAGCTTCTTTATAACCCAATATCAGAAGTGACATCACACCACACCTGCAATATGCTATTGGTTAGAAGTATCAGTAAGTCCTACCCACACGCAGAGAAGAGGATGACACAAGGGTGTAAATACCAGGAGACCGAGTTATTAGAGACCATTTTAATGATTACTGTGACAAACAGGAGACTTTCCCTCTTGTAGGTATCATCTGAGCATAAACACTGAGAAATTTCATCCTGTTAGATGCAGAGCTCTTACATGTCTGAGGAAAGCTCCAAAGGGAGTTTCTTTTTGTGTTGCAAAGAATATTGCATAGAGAAGAAATGGGCATATTCTGATCCGGATATTTAAGATCAGAATTAGACCTGGAAGCAGAGCTTGACTTCCCAAAAACTTCACTAAGGGCAATGGGCTAAGGATGTGCATGTTCACCTAGGTGCTGCCTGGGTACCCTTTCTAGCACCCACAGTCAGAAGCACACACAGAAACTGCAGGTTAGGACTACAGAGAGGTCAGCAGGTAGAGGAGAGGACAGGATACCTGGATTAGAAAGATCTGCTTGGTGATCTCTTTTATCCTTCTGTGCAAACAGTCATAGCCCAATGAAACACACCTCTCGGTATTCATACCTTCATACCTCTGTGTAGTTCCCTCCCACACTGACTCTGGACCTGTCAGTGAGTCTTGATCTGGCCAAGTTAACTGGGTGTAAGCAGAGGTTTGATTTGTGCTTATGAATTTGGGCTTGCCCTCTGGGAATGCTCCCCCGAGGTCATCATGCCAGGAAGACTCCAGGATGTGAAGAAACTGGAATGAAAGACAACATGGAGAGGAAGATCCAGCCAACATAGCTGAGCCTAGTCACCCTTCCAACTGAATTAGCTACATGAGCAATCCCAGGTGAGACCAGCAGAAGAATCACTCTATAGAATGTTAAAACAGTGAGTCACCGTTTTATTAAGCCATCAAGTTCTGAAATGGTTTGCTTATACTGCATAGTTAACTGACACAGAAATCGGTACCTAGAAGTGGGTGCTGCTATTCAAAAATTTTAAAAAAAAGTATCTATTAATGTGGCATTGGCTTTGGGACTGGGCAATGGGCAGAGGCTGATAGAGAATTAAGGCAGCTATTAGTATTGAGAAAATTGCTAGTAGAGGCTGAGAAAAGGGCTAACCAAGTTACAATTGAGGAACAATTGGCAAAACTTTGGCCTGAAGTAATTTGAAAGACAGGAAATGTGCTAATGAATGTGTGGGTATCCCTAAGGAAATGATGAAGCAGAATGCTAACTGGTTACTGGCTTTTTCTAGCTGAGTATGATAAGGAATGAGAAGAGAAAGAGAGATGTACCAAAGTCACTTCTATTTGTAAGCAGAATTTAAAGAAAGTACAGAGGATCTCATACATACTGAGTTTCTAAATAAAGCTGGTTTTCTTTGCAATATTTCTAGTCTTTTCAACAGGCAAAAGATTCTCGAGGGAAAAATGAAAATGGCTTTGGAATCACAATCAAGTCAAGAATGTACGTATAGGACCCTCTGAAAAATTAAGATCTTGTCTAATAGACCTCAGCTGACAAAAATCTTAAGGGCTTTGTCCTACAGCACCATGAAATTCCCCATCCAAGTAGAGAGAAATCTATTTCAAACATAGTTGCGAATATGGTTTTTGTTTAATAGAGTATAATGTGATACACAGAAAACCCAAAACATTTTTAAAGGAGTTGTAGCAGCTCAGACTAAAGAAAACAGACACAGTTTAAAACACAAAGTTTACAGTTAGAAAGCAGACTAAGAAACCTACAAACAAACCCTCTTTTATGGAAGGAAAAAGAAATTCAAAGAGTATAGCAAAGAACCTGGAAGGTGAATTTAAGGGCCAAGGAAAACAGATGATTAGGAAACTATTCCCAGAGAGCAGAGCCAGGCCCTAGTAAAAGAATATTCCCTGCCTTGGGTAGAGAGCTCTGATGACATGTGCCTGTGCCTGGCTAGATTTCAGGGTTACTATGTGCCAGTGACTGCTAGTGCCTCTGGCTTTTCTCCTTTTTTGAATAGGAGTGACTATTGCATCATCTAGTCCCTGTCCCTTGGTGCTTTAAATTCACAAGTTTCTGGATCAAGAGCATCTGCTGTACCCAAGAGGCTTTTTCTGTATCCAAGCCAGATGAAGATCATGAGCTCCAGGATTTAGGGGCTTATGCTATAACTGGTGAGATTTTTGAAGATCTTGGGAGGGGTAAATTTATTTTGTATCTGGGAGAACTATTAGTAATCATAGTCAAATGAAATTGTGGTAGGTTAAATATGGCCACAGAGTTTTTGCAGCTATCTCCTCCCTTCAGAAGGCTATATCTATTCTGACTTTTGAGTTTGGGCAGGGTTTGTGACTCAGTTTGCCCGATGGAATGTAGAAGAAGCAAAACTATCTGTGCTCCATGTCTATTCCTCAAAGGGGCCTTACAGCTTCCTCCATCATCCCCTTTGAGCCTGCTATGACCTCACTATAAGAATGCTGTTCTGCTGGGAGACTAGAATCCACATGAAGGAGCATCAGGGTGTCCGAGCTAAAAGCACCAACTAGCAGAAAAGTGGACCTTGCAGCCTTGCTGACTCTCCAGCTGGATGCAATCCCATGAGTGGGCCCAAACAAAACTGTCAGGGGATCAACCTAGACAACTCAAGAATTATGAGATGTGATAAACTGTTGCTGTTTTAGGCTGTTAAGGATAGAGGTAATTTGTCATACATAAATAGCTAACCAGTATACTCTCACTACCACCAGAACTGTCAGACCTACCTGGGCAGGCAATAATGGAATTTAGAACAATCCTATGGTCCTAGAGGCCCCCAAGCCAGAAAGCAGCACCTGCCCAATGCCTGCTTTCTCTTTTCATTATGTTACAGAAGTAGTTTACAAATATCTGGTGATCCTTTTATTCCCCAGAGGCAAATGAACTCAGCAAAAACAGCTGAATTCCACTGCAAACAACTCTTTGACTTAAACGGGATTATTCTAAGAAATCACAAACCAAAAGGCGTTTTTTAAATCAGGGCTTCTGACAGTCCAGGGGAAATTGGAATTGTGTGATTCCAGTGGATGATGCACAGTGCCGTAGCTGTAGTGCCTGCCCATGAGGTCACCTGCCCACGTTGCTTTGAAGGAAAACTGCTTTAGATTTCACCAGTAGGTGAGCAGACTGGATCACTTTGGTGACTTGAATGTCCTGGGATGCCATCAGGTCATCCTTCTGCTGTTAAGGAGTGCTGTCTGGACAACACAGTTATCACAAAAAGAAATTCTTATCCATTTTTTCTCTGGGACAAAGCCTGCTCTCTGAATCAGTATGCAGAGTGAAAACCCACTGAGACATGAGGGACAGTTCTGTCACCCTGCTCTACTGCCTGGTAAAATTCCACTAGCTTGTCAAGATCCAGCACCAGATCGCTTGCTCTGGGCCAACATCACTTGCTTTCATTCCACTCCCCCATGTGGTAAGACAATAACGCCAGGGACTGCGGTCCTTAGCACCGTTGTATATCCTGATTACACTGCCTTAGGGTTGTCTGTGCCTCCATCCCACTGACTCAGGCTCACTTTAAGAGGAAGGATTTTGCTGTAACCATCTTGATACATCCAGTATGCACGTGACACATGGAACACATTGGGTAAATAGCTGCTGAATTAATTCATTCAGCAAATGTTTATCAGATTCCTACTCTGTGCCAGCTACTTGCTCTGATTTCACAGCAGGAAACAAAACGCACAAATTCCTGCCTCCAGAGATCTTAATTTCCACTCAGAGGAGTCAAAGAATACATAGAAAACAATAAATAAATTATAGGGTATTTGAGAAGATAACAAATGTTATACAGAATAATAAAACAGGAAAAGAGAATGAGGAACAGCAGTTTTAATAGAAGCTTGCATTTGAGCAAAGACTTGTAGCCATTGAGGAATTTAACCAAGTGGAGCTGGGGAAAAAGTGTCCTAGGCTGAAGACGCAGTCGGTGCAAGGGTCCAGGGTTAGGGGTATGCTTGATTTATTTGAAGAATAGTAAAGAGGCCGCAGTGGCTGTAGCCATGAGAACAGGGTGCACCTGTTACAAGGTAAAAACAGAACCGGTGATAGTGTTAGGTGCTGTTTGTGTAGGAATTTGTAGGACAGAGTAAGAATTTCAGCTTTTCTTTCATTTTTTTCTTTTTTTTTTGAGATGGAGTCACTCTGTCACCCAGGCTGGAGCGCAGTGGTGTGATCTCGGCTCACTGCAAACTCTGCCTCCTGGGTTCAGGTGATTCTCATGCCTCAGCCTCCCGAATAGCTGGGATTACAGGCACACGCTACCACAGTTGGCTAATTTTTGTATTTTTAGTAGAGACGGGGAAAAAAGAATTTCAGCTTTTACTTTGAGCAGAGGAGTGACACAGCCTAACTTAGGCTTTAAAAGGACCCATCCGACCATTCAATTCAGTAAGAAGAACCGTAGGAAGTTCTGAGTGGAAGCGGTTAGCAGGCGACAACGACAACCCAGGTGAGAGAAGGTGGTGGCTTGGGCCAGGGGTAGCAACGGGGGTGTAAAAAGTCGTCAGGCTCTGGATATATTCTGAATAGTCTTTTCTATCAGATTAGATGTGTTGTGAGAAAGAAGAAGTTGTGAAGAGCCAAGGGTAACTCCAAGAGTTTCGGCTTGAGCAACAGAGAGAGGGCTTGCTATTGGCTGAGATGACAAGGACAGGGGTAGACCCAGCTTGGGAAGAGATCACAAGGCCACGTTTGGGAACGCTGAGTTTGTATTTCCACCAGCGAGGCATCGAGGATATGGTGGGATATTCTGGAATCCCCGGAGAAAGTGTGGGCTAGAGACATAAATTTGAGAGAACTAATAAGCTTGAGCTCATTACTCTTTTGATTTTATCTCCTCAACAGTAAATTGAGGTGGCGGGAGAGGATATTAAGCGAGATATTAGAATAAATGATTATCTGCAATTCTTTCCCGTGCTAACATTAGGCATTTATCTAAAAGACAATTCAGCAGCCCACACTGCTCACCTCTGGCAGTCTGCCTTTGCTGGCTTCTCCACTTGTGATTCCATTTTTCAGGCTTCTGTGAGACATCACTCAAATGAGAGCCCATGTGACAGGAGAGCCAGCTGGTGGCCACGGATGGTGACACAGCTCTTAGATACGCTGGACTACTGGCTATAAAGAGGGCACAGCAGGCAGAGGAAGGTACAACTGTTCTACCGCCAAACAGCAGACCCAGATACAGCAATGGCTGCAGAGGGCAGGCATGAGACTGCCCTCTCTGCAAAAGAAGCCAGTGCTGTCCACCAGGCGGTGGCACAAATGGCATTGTTCTTTCCAACACAGCAGAAGGTTCTTTGCAGGACCGCTTTAGAAGTAGGATAAATGTATGCCATGCTTTGCCCAGAACAGTCTGAATTGGCATCATTTACTCCAGTGTAATTATTAACAGCAGCTTCTTTCCCTCTCAGAATTATACCAGTTTGAATGATAAATTACATGGTTGCTCATCTTATAATCTTTCCACTTCACATCTTTTTTCCAGAAAAGCCCTAACATGGTCTTTCCTTCATGACTCAGAACTTTCTGACTTTAGAACGGTTATGAATTAACTCAACGTCCACGACCAACCCTGGAAGCATAGCAAAAGCTCTGAGTTTTCTTCTCCTTACTGCTTCCAATTGCCAACCCACTGAAGAGCAAGGGATCCAGGCTTTGCTTCAATGGAGCGAGGGTCCACTGAAGAATCCACACAGTGATTTTTGTATGTGACTCTACTTAAGAATCACTGGGGTCACTGTAGCTTTTTAAGCTCTTGAACTTACCTTCTTTGCATCTAAGCCTCCTAAGAACCTTGTAGCCAATAGCGTAAATGACTCAGGTCACCTACACAGTGGGGATTTGACCACATTGCCTGATTTCACATTCATTCATATCACTGCTTATTAATAAGCTCTCTTTGGCTGCACACAGTGGCTCATGCCTGTAATCCCAGTACTTTGGGATGTGGAGGCAGGTGGATCACCTGAGGTCGGGAGTTTGAGACCAGCCTGGCCAACATGGTGAAACCCATCTCTACTAAAAATACAAAAATTAGCCAGGTGTGGTGGTGGGCACCTGTAATCCCAGCTAGTTGGGAGACCGAGGCAGGAGAATGGCTTGAACCTGAGAGGCGGAGGTTGCAGACAGCCAAGATCGCACCACTGCATTACAGTGTGAGTGACAGAGTGAGACTCTATCTCAAAAAAAAAAAAAAAAAAAAAAAAGAAGCTCTCTTTCCAGTCATACAACAAATACCAGATGCTTCCTATGCATACATACCCTCAGGTCTAGCACAAAACATAAACATGTATAGACTTCACCATGACTTGATGTAGAAAGAAGACAAAAAAAAAAAAAAAAAAAGAAAAGAAGGTCCAGCTGATCAGAAAGCAATCTGATGATAAAAATCCTCCTGTCCTTCAAACCAACATTTTGTGCATTGATTATTCACTCTATAAACATTTGTTCAGTGTCATTAATTGAATGCAGGCCACTTGACATCGTTTATTGTATTTAATCTTCATGGCCATACTCTGAGGTCGATACCATGATGTCAGCTTGGTAGATGAGAAGGCCAATGCCCAGAGATGTTAGATGACTTGCTGAAGGTCACATGGTAGTGGCACAAGAATTGGAACCAAGGTCTGTATGCATGCTTTTTCCAGATGCCATCTCCACACAAGGCATGGCTGAAACTCTCTTACCCAACTCTACTAAATGTGAGAGTTCTTGGAACACACAGGTGAGACCTTGGGGAAGGACCACATCCATGTCCTTTCTGGATGAAGGTAGAAGGAGTAGGGTGAGGGGGGTGAGGCACTAGCCTCCGGCATAAGATTTAAGGGGCACAAAAACGTCGATTATAATGATAATTAATATTTTAATGCAGCATTTTAAAAAATAATGAATTGCAAATTTGTATCCTTTGACCAACTGCTCCTCATTTCCCACAGCCCCCAACAAACTTGCAGTTATGAGATGAGTAAGTTCTGGAGACCTAATACACAGCATGGTGACTATCATTAATGATAATATATTGTGTACTTGAAACTTGGGAAGAGAGTAGATGTTAAATATTCTCACCACACACACACACACACACACACAAATGGTAACTGTGAGGTGATGGATATGTTAATTGTCCTTAAGAATGATAATCATTTCACTGTATATATGTGTATCAAAATATCACATTATACACCTTGAATGTATATCATTTTTGTCAATTATACCTCAATAAAGCCAGAAATAAAATTTTAAAAATTGGTAAACTACAGGCCTTTGGCCCAGCTGTCTGTGTTTGTAAATAAGGCTTCATTACATTTCACATGTCAAGGCAAGTCACCTCCAGTGGCCCTAGGTACTTGGTTTCACTTGCAGAATAAAGACTTTCTTTGCCTTTTCACCTGGAGGGCAGAACACTTGTCTGTAAATAAAGGCCACATGCAAATAAAGGTCCCGGACAATCACAAAGAGTGACACCAGGAGGCAGACTGCTCTCCAATTCCTCCCCAGGCGCAGGGCCACCCTGATGTGATTTTCAGACGCGAACAGGAAACAAACAGCCAGGGTGCAGATGACCGGAGAAGAGGAACCCAGAGGTAGGACAGCAAGGCGGCTCAAGTTCCCATCCCAGAGGGATGAGTTCAGCCCTCGGTGCGAACATGGAGGGATGCGGTGCCATTTCTCCACTCAGAAATATGATGTATGCTGTCACCGTTTTTAACGCAAATACCCTCAGCGACCTGGGCTCCACCTTCCACACGCGGTGA
>PVKP010019106.1:0-32857 GCA_004027715.1 Plecturocebus donacophilus
GAAAGTGCGGCGTCCACTCATTCTCTGCGCTTTCACTGGGAGCTACATTCCTGAGCTGTTGCTAATTGGCCATCTTGGATCTCTCCACATCTGCCATCTTAATATCTTGAAAACCAACAGACTTGAAGAGGCTGCAGACTGCACTGTGTGGGAAGCCATTAGTAGAAGGAAAATAAGAGAGGTATGGAGGAAGTTGGAGCAGGATGGGTAAGAGAAAAGGAGAAATAAGCAGTTTCAGTTTCAGCTTTTGTTGAAGGAAATAATTGAACATTAGAAGCATTTTGATTTTCCTGGGAAACTGAATTGACTGGGAGCCCACCTGATATGTGAAAAGCAAGCCCAGGGTTCACCTACCATGCCAAATGTGTTCTGGTTTCCCACCAGCCACCCCACCCCATCCTTCTTTGATAAACAGAGTTTGCTCTTAAGTAAACATTTAAGGCCTAATTGGATCATTGGTCTGGTGTCACAGTAATTAACACACAGCCTGGAGTAGTTACACAAATGACTGGCTGAGCAATACCAAGCACTGCTGAGAAATCTGAGAGGGGCCTGTGGGATCCAGCCAAGGAGGCTGGTGCTCAGTTGTTCTTGGTGATGAGGAAGAAATAGCAGGAATATCTCCAGGATACATAGTGTATTATGCGGGGATTTGAAAAAAATCTCAACAATAGCTGACTAGTGATTAGAGCTCTATTATTTTGTTTAGCTAAGAATAGATTAAAATGACCACAAAGAGAGAGCTCAGTGTTCTCATTGATTTTATGTCTTGTTCATTGGCTGAGATTGGGATGCAGAAACCAACCTGAGCTAGTTTAAGCCCAACAAAGGAATTCACTGTAAGAATGCAGAGGTTTTTGCTGGAACCCAAGAGCAGAAGTATAGCTAGACTTCTGGAAAGGAATGGTCTTAGTATAGGAAAGCTGGGTGTGTTGTCTCCATCTCTCCTGCCTCTGTGCTCCAAAAAGCCACTACCTCATTTTTTCTCTCTCCCTGAAAGTTTTCTCCACTGGTGTTCTAGTAAACGTCTAATACTCAATTCTCTGATGAAAGAGATGCCCTGATTTGGAGTGGTTGCCAATTTCCATGGTGTAAATACTTCTACCATGGTTGACTCAAAGCTACCAATGTGGAGGCAGAGTTAAGAGATGTGCAGTAGTCCATGATTATATAGTATTCCCACCTTATATGGCTATAAAGAATCTCAGGAGCATAAATTATAATACAATAATTAGGAAATGGTGCATTTCAGTACTTATTACCTTTTTTTAAAAATATAATTTAGCTAAATTTATATAATTTAATTTTTAATAATGGTTGTGTTCACAATTTGGCTTGCAGAATTCCTGCTAATTTAATCAATCAGTTCTTGGGAGCTGATACTTATGAGCTGATTCTAGCATACCACGTTTCTTCCCCACATCCTTGTACAACACAGGGCAGCATGTGGCTGCCCCACAGCTCTCTCTCCCAGAGGGATTCCACATTGTAGTATGGCCCAATTCCAGGGAGAGAGGACCTGGCTGGTTGAGTCTGGGTCAGGTGTTCTTGTTTGGCCAATCAGCTCTGGCTGGGAATGTGTTGGAAGCACATCTTTCCTGGAAGGGGTAGGGATGCTGTATGTGTTAAAGGAATTTCCAGCAGCTTCTGTGTCAAAGGGTAGTGTTCAGGATTCGTTATGTGCCAGGCACTTCAAAGATATTTTCTCATTTTTTTCCTTCAGAATTCTGTGATTCAGACACTATTATCTCCATTTTACAGCTGAGGAAACAGAGGGCCAGAGAGGTTTAGTGATTTGCCTAAGGTCACATGGCTGGTAAACTGCAGAACTGAAATTCAAATCCAGGCGCCTTCTTAGCCCAGAGCCATCTTTCCACCGACCAGGTTATTTTTCATGCAGAGATACCATGCAAAATGGGAGGCCTGAGCAAGAGTAATAACGTTCCTGTATCTGCAGAGGAACAGCAACAACTGGAATAGAGAATAAGGAGGTTAAAAAAAAAAGCAGCACCAGAATGTGAATAAGAGGAAGGAGAGCAAAAGCATGTATTATTTTTACTGAAAAACTCCATTCTTGCTGCAGTTGCTTCTCTTCTTTCTTTTAATCTCTGGGGGCGAGAGGCAGATACTGATTTCTTTGTAATTGAGGGTTTTGTTGCAGATCATGTTGAGTTGAATAGGGGTGTGGATGCTCATTTTTACTTTATTCATCGTTTGTCTTCCCCGGTCACTTTTGTGCGCTTCTGCCCCCAGGTATTGGGCACAGTTAATTCTTCCTGCAATTAGTATTCATGGTCAGCTAAGCAGAACTAATGCAACAACCGTTTTTACTTTGAAGGTTATATTACATGTTTCCAAGGTCCTGCGGAAAAGGCTCTTTATGAGAAGATATTCTTGACCCTCTCTAGGAATTTAATTTTCCCTTTTCCGAGTTTTCGAGCCCACCTTTTGAATTCTTTAATATGATTCCCCAGGAAGCACCCAGAGCCAGACAGGCAACAGGATATAGTCAAATCAAAATATAGTATTTAAAAATGTTTCCTTCTCTGGGAATGCAAGATGAGAGTACATGACCTGCTTGTCTTAGAGTAGCTGTCTCTTCATTTTACTGGTTCCTTTGATATATATATATAAAATATATATTTTCTCATATATATATATATGGTATATATTTTTTTCTCATATATATATATATATATCAAAGGAACCAGTAAAATGAAGAGACAGCCACAGTAAAATGAAATATGTATATATGTTTTACTATAAATTGCTTCGGTAGAAAAAAATGCCCACTAATTTAAAATAGATACAAGAAAGAGACTGAGAGTTCTGACTTCTGATCATTTCAAAACTATATGCAATTATTGTAGGTAATTTCCCAGATAGCAGAATCAGTAAGAAATATTCTTTAAAAAAATCTTACTTTTTTTTTTTTTGGAAATAGCAAAATGTGACATTTTCATACTGAATGCATGGTATCAATTAATACTTTAAATGGCCCAACATAGTCAGAAAATTCATTTAGCTGCTTTGGAAAAATTCGAATGACTCCAAAAGTGTAAAAGCAGCCCATTTAGAGTCATCTAAATGTGGTTTGACATGGTGAACACATACTATCTCCCAGCTGTTCAGCTTTTAAAATGTGCTGACAATACTATTTTGTCCTATTTTCTTTCTTCTTATAGTTAAAAATAGCATTGGAGTTTCAACTGATGGTCTTCAGAGATTTATATTACATGAAAAAACAAAATCTAGGAAAGAAGTAATATCTGACTTTTTAAGAAGATGCCTTTATTTCTTGGTTTCTGAATTTTAACATGTTAGATTTTGTTTACATTTTTCTTTTCAAATGAAAATTTTCTTTTTCAAAATTTTAAAATTTACATTTAATCATTTGGAAACAGTGAGTTTTAGGACCATTCAATTGTATTTCCCATTTTGCTTTTGCCACTAGGAAGCTCTGAGCCCAAATTGTGGCTAGCTTCTAGCAATCTGTAGAATCCTATGGTGTAGAACCAGGTGTATAGACATTCCATGCCACCCCGACTTACCCTATTCATTCTTATTTGTTAATGGTTTTGTTTATGGATTTCTATAAGCCACCTCCCTCCCTCCTCCACCTTTTAAAAAGATAAGGTGAAGTATATAGAGTGTCATAGTATCTACTGATAGTATCTACTGATAAAATGGCAAAGGACTTCCGAGTTCCTTAATAAGGCCCCCGTTTTTCTGCTGGGGTTGAGGTCTCCCACCCAAGCATCTCTGCTTCATTTATATCCCACCCCAGGACCTCACCCAGAGCTGAGCCCTCCCGTGTCCACTGGGGAGGGTGGTAAAAAAGAGACGGATGATAAGGTGGCCGAGGGGTGCTTGGCAAGGAGGCCCAGGAAGCTCACTTTCCAAAGGACTCTTAATTGTGCTGGGAGGAAGCAATCCTCCTCTCTGTGAATGAGTCCCATGAGTATCCCCGCTGTGGAGGGGGGCCTCGGCAAACGAGAAGGGCCTTTCTGGCTGGCAGGTGGGGGTTCTGCACCAGCTCAGGGACCAGAGCCTGCAGACCTTCCTGGGGCCAACTACGCACACACAGATTTAAAAACATCCCTTCCTCCTCCCTCTTTCCTTCCCTCCTTCTTCCCCACCCATTCTCCCTGTGAGGCAGTTCTCCCCAGAGACTGCGTCCACGTGGAGGGAAGGTTGCTGAGTCTCGAATCGTCTGCTACCCTTGCCTGGTCCGCACAATGCCCTCATCCCAGGGGAGAAGAGCGATCTCGTTAAAAAATAGCTATTTTCCCTAGAGGATTCACTTTTAGAACTTGCACAAACCTACAGCTGCTTCCGAAAGAAAAGTAAAGGGGAGATTTTGCTCCCCAAATCTGTTTGGTTAATAAGATTCCTAAGCAAACAAACACACGTAAAATGCAAGGCCATTATTTGCTCTGATTAAACATAAAATCTATTCTCTTGCAACACACCAAATGATCATGGTTTTTCTCCTCCCTGAGGATGCTGCAGATGTGGAATATAGTCCACTGACTGTTCATTTCTAAAAAAAAAAGAAAAAGGCCGTTGGTGGATTTTTTTCCTCAAAATATGTAGGGTGGACAGGACAGCAGAAATTTCTGACGAGTCAAGTACAGGTGATTAAAGCTTGCAATGTAAATCAGTTAACATCTGTAATTTTCCTTGTTCTCCGATGCTATTAGTTATTTCAAGGGTAAAAAAAGGATGTTTTACTTAATTTTTTTGAATCTTACTAGGTACCCGTAGCTTAACTTAATGATTTGTATAAGTGATAGTAATTGCTGGGACTACAGTTGAGTATTATTAGCTATAAAATGAACATGGTTATATGTCCAACAGAACTAGCAAGGGACAGAAATGCAGTTGTATCCAAGAGAAAATAATTACAGCAATAATCAGTGTAATTCATGATAATGGCTGAATTGAATTTCACACCATAGCTCCAAGCACTTACATTTAATGAATGTAGTTTGTGCTTGTTTACTAAAAAGGTTTTTAGCAGAAAATCGATAATGTAACTTCAGTGTTTCTAATTGCAAATGCAATTATTTTTTTTAAAGTAGTGGTTCAATAAGGATTTTGTAGAGAAAATTGAGGTATGTGAGTGCTGCAGATGCTGGCGCTTTAATTAGTTACCTGTACATTAGTGCCATGGTGCCTTAATATCTATTTATTACAACATATTGATTTAAATGGATTTGTATTCAATTTTAAGGCTAGCTAATGTAATGGACATTGAAACTTTTCTGGAAGCATTGGCTGGGATTACAACATGTCACTGGGTAATGAGGCTTTCTTCAAGAGGTGATTTCAGAAATCATTTTACAAACCCAGAGATGGGGCCAGGGAAGGGAGGGCTGGGACACAAGCCAGTTTCCTCAGAGCCAATGGCAGGGCATGTGTGGCCTTCGGTAAATAGGAGCTATGTGGATTTATATAGTCCTTACAGATTCTTTCTTACATGGCTTAACTTCTATTTATATCTTTTCCCAGTCCAAGATATGCCTAAAATGATTATTTTGGAGTTGATGGTCTTCTCCAGAGTAAAACCTGTTGATAGACTTCTGAGTTTTGGGATCCCCAGCCAGTCCTGCCTGACTCCCTTATTCTGAAGCAGCTTAGGGAAAGTGGGTTGCCTCAGATCTCAGGACTTGGAGTCAGTCAGTCAACTCTAGGTCCCCACGCATGATTCATGCTGATGTTAGGTGGATTTGCATTCTCCATCTAACTGGATCTCTTGCTCAAAACCAAACCTGAACCTAACCTTCTTTCCCCACTCACACAGCCATTGTCACCATCACACCACCACCATTATCATCACCATCACTATCATCACACCACCATCACCATCATCATCATCACCATTATCACACCACCACCATCACCACCATGATCACACCACCACCACCATCACTACCATCACCATCATCACCATCATCATCACTACCACCATCAACATCACCATCATCACACCACCACCATCATCATCACCATCACCACCACCACTATCATCATACCACTGCCACCACCATCATCATCGCTATCATCATCACCATCATCACACCACCAGCATCATCACTACCACCATCACCATCATCACACCACCACAATCATCATACCATCAACACCACCATCACACCACCAGCATCATCATTACCATCACCATCATCACATCACCATCATCACCATCACCATCATCACCACTACAATCATCACACCACTACCACCGGCATCATCACCATCACCACCACCATTGTCATCACTGCCAGCATCATCACATCACCCCCATCGTCATCATCATCACTATCATCACACCAACATCATCACCATCACCATCACACCACCACCATCATCACCATCACCACCATCATCACCACCACAATCATCATACCACCACTATCACCATCGTTACCATCACCATCATTACCACCACCATCACACCACCCCTACCATCATTACCATCACCAACATCATACCACCACCACCATCATGCCATCAATCATTACCACCACCATTATCATCACCATCATTGACATCATACCACCACCATCATCATCACATCCTCTTCCCTGATGTCTTATCTCCATGGCATGTACACTGGATGTAAAATATGATCCTGCTGGGTTCTATGGGAGCTTTATCCCAGTAGAAGGAACAAAGACTAGCTCTTGATAAGCTGAAAATCCCTTAATAGCCTACACTCTAAATACACATATTCATTGTACCGGGGATTTCTAACCTTGCTTTGATGATATCCTAGTGTCACTATCTCAAAAGCAAATTAATTTTGGACTTGAGTATTTTGAGTTGGGAGAAGGAGTGGAATTGTGTGTTATTATAACCAACATTGATATGCTGTTGAAATCCAAAAGGATCTTTTATTTCTATTTCTTTTTTCTAGAGACAGGGTTTTGCTGTGTCACTCAGTGGCAGGACCATAGCTCACTGCAGGCTCCAACTCCTGGGCTTGTGATTCTCCCACCTCAGCTTCCCAAGGAGCTGGGACTACAGAGGTGTGCTACTACGTCCAGCTGATTTTTTTAAATTTTATTTTATAGAGATGGGGTCTTGCTATGTTGCCCAGGCTTGTCTTGAACTCCTGGCTTCAAGCAACCCTCTCACCTTGGCCTTCCAAAGTGCTGAGACTATAGGCATGAGTCACTGTGCCCGGCCCCAGAAGTGTTTTAAGTCCCAGCTGATACCATATCGGTAGTGGTCTGTGTGGAAAGCAGGGATGTCTACAAACCTGAGCTCCAACAGGGTCTTTTATCACAGTTTTATTAAAAATTAGCTCCTGGCAGGAGACCAGTTGAGTTTCTGAACCACCATGACCAGGCCTAGGGTGCTGGCTTTTCAGAGAAGCATCCCCCTACTCTCCAGGTGCCAGCTGGGCTCCCACCACCTCCAGGAAACCTGTTCTAAGAACACAGGCCCCATGAGTCACTCCATCCTTTGGTTTCCCATGGCGCATCAAATGAGGGCTACTTGCTCGGCACTTCCGATATACCACGCACTGCGCTAGGTGCAGCACATGGATTGTCTCTTACTTTTACAACTCTTTGAGCCAGACAGTATTGTTATTCCCATTTTCTAGATGTGAACACTGAGGATCAATAAGGTCAAGTCAATGACCCATATACAGATGGCTAGAAAGTCAGTGGAGGAGCTGACTAGATTTCTGTTTTCCCCTTCCTCCCTCTACCCTTGGTACCCTGCTCATAAACCCAATGGGGGTAAGTGAATAATGTCAAGACGCAGGTGAAACTGACTTGGTTATGTCTCTCTTTGCACAGAGAGCACATTGCCTTTTGTGTCAGGTGTGAGCCCTTGCACTGTCTCCCTGGGGTCTGAAGGCCAAGGCGCCTGGCCAGAAGCCTGTACACAGGCCCATCCCAGAGTGTGGAGACCATGTTGGTCTCACGCACCTGAGAGCACACACATGTGACTTCCATCTTCACAGGCACTTCCCAGAGAGTGAGAGAGAGGACCAGGTGCAAGCATTTGGTCAGAGCAGGACGATGGGGTGGGAAGAAGGGCTCAAGTCCTGTCTACACATCAACTGAGTGCCCCTGGGAAGTGCCTGCACTTCAGAAACCTCAGTTTGCAAGTCTGCAAAGTGGAGCTAATGATCCTTGTCCTGACTTCCTCCTGGGCTTCTTGATAAGGCACCTTGCATTTTGGAATCTTTAAAGTGCTTGGAAAAGGTAGGGAATCCATCTAATTCAGGAGGAGGAGAAGCAAAAGCCACCAGAGGAATCAGGTTTCTGGTATCCAATTTAATCCGATCCATAGGAAAACAGCCCAAGGGTGCCCATCCTTTGCCACCCCTAATGAGGAAGCAACCCAGTCCTCTAATAGGTGGAGTCATTCATCTCTGCAGTAAAAAGCTAATGCTTAGTCTAGCTTTATTCATCCTTTTTGGCACATGGGTATATATACTGTGACTCTGTGGAGCCAACCAGGAGCCTCTGCCTGGTGCAATGATCTGTGTGCCAGGCTGAAAGAGACAGACATTCTAACTGTTTGACCAACAAATGTATAGAAAATAGTGGCCAGTAAGTAGCAATTACGTAATAATCTTATCCAAAGAAAATGTGGGCTCAAATTAAGATGATTTCACCGGGAAAACATTAAGGTATACAAAGAGTTCTTAATAAAGAGAAATAAATAGTGCAGGGTTTGCGCCATGGTTATTTTCGATGGTTATCTGCCTTCGCCGCTGCCGCCCGGGCTGCATCTTCCGCGGGGCTCAGCGCAGCATTTTGCTCTACAAAAACAACTAGCTCCTTTCCAGCCAATGATTACTTGTAATTATGCTTTCCCCTGCTATTATTCTAATAGACCTGTCATGTTGCTCGGAGGACTCTGGCATTTGGAATATACGACGGCTTTTATGGATGGACTGCTGGAACACTTAATATAGCTCTATTTTTGAATTATCAAGTTCTATCCTTTTGAAGTCTGTGTTAGTGGAACTCCTATTTATGAGATGTGCTGTGCTTAAAGGTTTGCTATTGATGAAGAGGTCCAACAGAGCCTTTATCGTAAGTACGGCAGCATTCTCCCTGAGAGATAAATAGCCGTGCTAAAAGGTATGCTGTGTACCTAGGCTGCAAATTACTAGCCAAGTAGCTCGTAACAGTATACTTCAAAAATACCTTTATGCTTCTTGTTTGTTCTCCTTTCCATAGAGATGAATGACATTTCTTAAAACACAGAGGGGTGGAAGCGTGTTGGTCATCGTTGGTCATCGACATTAATTGGGTTTGAGGAACATGTTTGTTCTGGTACAGGGTGTCTGGGTAGATGCAGGAACGTGGCTTACATCCCCTGTGCTTGCTGTTTTGAGAATTTGCTTTTCTTTATGTTCCTTTAACCTAAAGGTGGATTCAAGCACTTTTTGGATGGGAAAGAGGGTTTACCAAAAAGAGTAATTCAGACAGTGGGACCTGTTCTGGAGGATTCGAAGAGCACAACTGGGGGCAGAGCAGGGGCCCGCAACTTCAGGCAGTGGTATGGGCAAAGAGTGGGTGCAATGTTCTGTGTCCAACAGACAGACGTCTTAGAAAGGGGAGGCCTGATACAGAATCTGGCATGAGGAGTGGTCCCCAAAGCTCTGATTATCTGTGCAATTTGACAGACACCAGGTCGGGTTGGAGTTTTCTTTAGCAGCTCAACCAGCTTGTTCTTTTGTGAGCCCAAAAGTGGAGGCTTTTGGACACTACAGGCACTGTTTTTGGCCCTGGGCAGCAATCATATGGAAAGACATATTGTGTGGCTGGACGGTGAATAGGAGTTTGAGGGAAATGTGTGTCTCCCTCATGTTATACAGAAATGTACTCGAGAGACTCCAAGGTGCTAGCAAGTATCCCAGAAGCAGACATAACTCCCTTGGCAGCCAACATTGCAAACACAGAGGCAGGACTATGGAGTAGGTTTGACCAGGTGGCAAGAATTTATATCCATTCCCCAAAGAAGGTAGGCTGTTGCTCCAGAATGTTTGCCTGATGTTTTTCATTTGGAACCTTCATGCATCAGAACCTCGACTCCACACTCCCTGTCTAATTCATCTTCACTCATATATTTTACCATTACAGATAGCCTTCCCCCTAAGCTTGTCTATTTCTTAGCTGGTGTGACAGATGACAGCGACTCTGAGCCATGCTAGATGGCATTTCTATGGCTCTGGTGCCAGAAGCATTCTAAGCACCGGTGTTGCATATTTATTGATCTTCATATTCCCAATAATCTGATGCCAGTCACATTTGACAACATTATGTGGAGAGGTCAGCTAGATGGGGCTAATGAAACTGTTTCCAAGATGGATGTTGTTTTCCACAACATTACCCTTGCAAATAGCTGTCAGTGGGGTATTTCACTGTCAGGCAAGGCATTTGAGAACCTTTTCTTCTTTTTTAAATAGTTGACGTTAACATTAAACAAAACCCAAAGCTATTGAATCTTAGTGTTTATATACAATAGAAAACATGGAAGCCTTGGCATCTTTCCAAATGAAAATCTTATTAACAGACATGGTGCTTGTGGCAAAGTCCTCAGCAATTGGAGATTGGCTTGGCTGTCTGAAATGTTTGACGGATTAGCTTGAGATGATAGGAAGGACCAAATGGGAAACGGCCGAAGTCTGCAGGATTATACCGGCAAATAGGAAGGCTTGCTGCAGTCCAGAGGCAGGCGGCACTGGTATGACTATTTCCAAGCTCCCACGCTGCTGTGAGCAGCCAGCACAAAATGCAGTCAGTTTAGATAAAGATTTACAAGAAAAGAGAAAAGAAGGAAGAAAGGAAAGAAAGAAGGAGGGAAGGAAGGCAGACAGAGAAAGAGGATTTGCAAAGAGGATCTAATATAATGAAATGCTTCCCATCAATTAATGACATTGGAAATGTGTTGGGAGCAGTAATGAAAATGATAAAGACAGATTTCCTGCACCTGAATCCAGAGCCCTGCAAAAGCCCTGCAAAGGGGCATTTAGGGACTTGGCCAACTGTCTGTCCTGACGGTTCCCATGTTGGACAGTGATCCTCATGGCTCTTTCTCATGAGTCTGTGCCGATTTAATTCTAGGTGGACTTTTAATCGGAGAAAATTCATCAAGTAGTTGTAAGCACCTGCCTGCCAATGCAATTTTTGAGAACTTTGTTGCATATCTTAATAGGGCCACTGAGGATTTTGAATTCCTTAAGAAAAGCCTAGTAAATCTTCAGTCTGAAATTCAATGTTTCACAAAGGCATGTCTATTTAATGGTTTTCTTCATAGGAATGTTCTTCTTCCAACCCTATCATTGAGCAGACACAAACAGGAGTGCGTGATGGAATTAATAATACTTGGCTACTGGCTCATACAGAACTTTCTCAACAATGAGCTCATTTATCCAGTGCTAGACATTATTAATTCACCACATTGCTTACAGTCACAAAAGTTGAAGAACTTCTCAACTTGTTTCTTTCGTAGGATGGAAAGAAGAATGCTGGAGAAGAGATGATTAACTATTATGCCTTTTTCTTTAGTGGATCTCAGTACCTCTTTCCATCATGTCCTTTCTCAGGTTATGCCTTTTGCATTGTGTTGAATGAAGAGGTAGAAAAGCGTTGTTGAGTTCAAGAGCAGTGACGTTCAGTGCTGTATGTTCTTTTCAGATGAAAACTTGTTTCTCTTTCATCCTCCACCTCCTCTACCCTCATGGAATATATATACAGTTAAGGGGTATGTTCTCTTTTTGGTGAACACCTAAAAGTAATAAGAGAAACGAAGTCAGGCAAAGGTAGAAGTCAGCTCCAATAAGAGTGGTGAGCATTCTGCCTATAACTTAAGAGACAGAATTCTCATTAAAGAAAAACACCATCAAAAAGTAAAATGTGAGAGACGCAAGTAAAGCTACCCTAGGTAGCTTTAATTTAGGCATGAGCAAATTATATGGATAGCAGTTGCTATAGTAACTAGGAGACAATATGCTGTTTATGTCGCTATTGAGATATCTTGTACTTTACCAAAATAAGGGGAAAAAGATTTCCAGGAGCACAGCAACACTACACGAAGGGAGCGCTTCTCATAAACATTTCACTTCTTCCATTTTAGTGTTTATTTATAACATGAGGATCCACAATTAAGCACAGCTCATGGGTTGGCTTGCTGTTGTTATTAATATTTTTCTTCACTGAGATGTCTCTTTAAAGCGTAGTCCCTGTGGCACAGCTGAGGGCACCCTGGCTGCCAGGTTGGATAGTTTCCAGGAGAATTCTGTGATTCCACATGGCATGTTGTGAGGGGTAGACCAACATGAGTCTGTTGAAGTCAGATTAAAGACCAAGAATGCTAGAGGACTCAGGGCAGAACAGATGCCGTGAGAGGTTGTAATTTTATGCATTTATGATGTGTTTGATAGTTAACACAATTTTGAAACATGTTTGAAGTTCTTTCTGGAGAGAGTTAAGATGTTTCAAAGGAGGCTTGTGCTGAAATGCAGTTGTCTTACATATAAGGCTGCCGAGGATGGAGAGGCAGTGGGGAACATAGCGGGTGGGGAGGTGCCATTTTGCTGCGGGTGTTTGGCAGGTGGACTCAGATAACTCAGGTCCCAATTTGGGTTTTGAGGCCTGAGAGCCAATTCGATTGCAATTCACCCAGTAGTTGCCCTGACTTTTCACAGCTATAAAGCACCAATTTCAAAGCTGAGGGTGGGAAATCTGAGAGTGCTTCCAGTCCTTTCAAATTCTTAAAGCAAGACTGATATATATTCATTTAATTTAAGAATGTATGTCAAAATAAACTCTCAAAGGCAAACAAAAATATATGCCAATCGGACTTTCTGGCATTTGAGATGGAAAAGGGGATTCTTAAATGGAATGCAGAGGTAGGGTTCCACCATACCCCAGTTGTGGGAGTCAGGGATGCACCGAGATGCCTTGCTTCTGCACACACTTTCCTTAGCATACATCCATATGCAGCTCTCTGTTCACCAGGCATCAAGGAATAGAGGAGCAAGCATTGCTTTGGAGCTAGAAAATCTGAGTTCTAGTCCCAGTTCTGCCATTTTCTGGGATTGTGGCCTAAGGGAAGAAATCCATTAATATTTCCCATTTGCAAAATGCCCCTAATAATATCCACTTGATCAGCTGGGGCTGGATTAACCCCTAATAATAACCACTTGATCAGCTGGGGCTGGATTAAGCTGAGTGCGGAACACTTGAGTGACCTATCTGGGGAGTTCCACCTCTCCACAGCTGTTCTTTAATTCCTACTCCTGCTTTGGCTATTCCTGACTGTGGGTGAGTCATTTGATTTCTCTGGCCTCAGCTTTCTCATCTGCAAAGTGGTATCATTGGCCCCGCCAGCCTCAGAGGCCCCTGCTGCCCCTCACATTCTGTGATCATATAGCACATGCTTTTCCAGGCTCCTCGACGCTTTCCCTTATGGAATGTTTGCAAAGACCTCTTTAGTCTCATGGTTAAAATGCCTCCTCCTTCCCTGCATTTGAAGAGTTGCTCAAATGAAAAGCTGGTTTGAAATGAAGTCATGTCTACACTGTAGACATGGCTTCTGGAGCTGAACAAAACAGGAGAAATCATCAATTTGAGCACTTTGCTTTTAGGCTAAAAATGTTCCCATTTTATACATGAAAAGTTGGATTTTTCCCCCTCAGAGTTTGTGACTAATGCAAGGCCTCATGAGCCTCAGTATTTTGATGGCCTCTATCAGCTATAGTTTATACTCCAAGAGGGTTCACAAGAAGGGAGCAGGTCCAAGGAAAAATGTTCAAAGGGTGAGGCCAGTGAATCTTTACTCAGTTACTGTTATAACAAACACTGCATCACCTGGGAAACAGGTGATGGGCCAAAGACAGACAGGAGGTGGGGAGGCGGGGGGGAGCAGAAAAGGGAGGAGAAGAGGGAGGGAGTGGAGTAGGAGAGGGGTCGAATTGCCTGAAGAGCAGTGTTTAGCCACCTGGTCCACAATTCCAATCCCTCTCCAAAGCCTCAGGATGTGAGACGTTTCAGCATCTCACCCAGGCAAAACTCATTAGACTGTGAAGTAAGGCAAGTAAGAATCCATTTTTTGTCTAGCCCCAGAAATTCTTTGGAATAATATGTCAAGGTGGTTTTCTTCTCTGTTGAAATTAGCTTGAAAAGATTAGAATATCTATAGATATTTATGAGATTTCCATGAACCGCCTGGCTCTCTACACATGAGTGTGACTACACAGGTGCCTGGAGAATATATAGGCGGCCACGCACATTTATTTTTACAGAGGGTAATTATTACAGTCTATCCTCCCAGAAATGAGCCTTTTGTTTTATGTTTTCAGCAAGAACTTGTGAAATATTAAGATATTTTACTGCCTTAATGTTCTGAATTGTTTGCCTCTCCATATTGCAATCTAAAACTCATTAACAGTTGAACAATTTAATCAGAATGAATCAAATTGTGAAATGGATACATAGGCAGTTCACATAGCCATAAAGCATGGTTGAAACTTTTCTGAACAGCTTAATAAAACTTCGAAGGCAGCAGGAAATAAATGATGATCCTGGACAATATCAGGGTAAACAGAACCTGGAGCCATGAACCTGGTAATTGTTCCTCCTTGCTCAGCACATTCGCCAAGGCTTGGTCTTAATTCATAGGATGGCCCAATGATGAGAGGGATTTAAGTTGCCAGTCTTTCTGTAAAAGATTTCTCTTTATGATGGGCATGATCTGGGAAGCCAATATAAGTCCATACATTAACCCTGACTTTAATTCCAGGAGTGTTCTTTCATTACAAATAGACACCAGGGAGGCTGGGGGGCTCTGGCTCATTGTTTTGGGGAAGACTTCAATTTCAAGAGTAACCTTTTCATCGTACTTTAAAAATACTATCTATTGCAGAATTCTTTCTGCAAAGGCAGCTATGGATGTTTTGTGAAAGTGGATTCTTGCTTCATTGGGGTTGCACCCACATCATATACTCTGAGTCGTCTGGCAAAGTCAGTGCATTTGGGTTCAAGGCCATCAGTAGGATGACCAACTTGATCTGGATTGTCCAGGGCTTTCCCTGTGTAGCACAGAAAGTCCTGTATCCTAGGAGCCCATTGAATCCCAGGCAAATTGGGATGGTGGCCTGAGAAAAGTCCCATGCCAAGATATTTCCTGGCTTCAGTGCCTGAAATCACTCTATCTCCCAATACCAAAATTTTGCTTACAACTTCTAAGCAGATTTACATAATACCCATAATAATAAGAATCCAGAATTATTACACATTTCTTTGTTCATAATTTTTATCCCGTCTTCTTCTGAGGATGAATTGATGAAGTATCTCTTTGGGATTCCAGTATATGCCTGGGTATTTGAGGTTTCTCCATCTCTCTATTGTCAGTGAGATCTTAATCTTTAATTTCTTAATATTATAAATTCAAATTGCACCGCCACACCATGCCTCTTTTATTTTTTTTAATTTCCACCATTCCTGTCCTGTACAGGCTTAGGTAGCTCCAGAAAGAGACATTTCCACAGTCTTGTCACTTTGGTTTCTTTCTCATGATTAAGCTTTTGCCTCCACCATTGGTTCAGACAGACATGGGCTTTTCATGGCTTTTTTTTTTTTTTTTTTTCAGATAGACATGGGCCTTTACACATCCATTCTTACTCTTTTGACTTGTCAATGAGATGAATTCTGACTCCACCACCTCCTAACTATGTCTCTGAGGGCAAATGCTGCCCTGTGTTAGGCCTCACTTTTGTCATCTGTGAAGTGGAGATGATAAGGCTCATGCTGTAGGGTTGCCATATGGATGGCAAATAGATGTACAACCCATAAGGGTTAAGTGCTTTGGTGCTCGAGAACATGCCTGCTGACATTGACCTGGCCAAGTCTGCCTGGGTGCTGTGGACCGTGTGGGTTGGCAGGGGCCCATTAGCTATGGATCTGAACATGCTGATTGTGTTGTAAGCACAGGCTCTTTCTATGATTTCCATGGGAACCTCATGGCCCACAGCCAGAGAAAGGGCCAACTCACTTCTTTAGGAATCAGTGCTGGCTTGCAGAATGTTTCAAGTTCAAAGTCAAGTTGATTGTTGTATAAAAGTTTGTATATAGAATAATTTCTTAGTTCCCTTACTTGAGATTTTGGTCTACGTGTGTTGACATTTGAATATTTTTTCGAATTAATCTCTCCATTGGATTCATTAAGATTTGGAAGTGATATGTATTATTTCTGTTTGTTTAGTGGCTACTCTTAACATTTTAATTTGCATACCTATATTAACAAATAAAGTTTCTTTATCCTTCTTCTAAGTAATAGGAGGTCATTAGAACATTACCCATCAACTAGCAGTAACAATTAACATTTAATAATGTTATTTCATCTACCCCTCTCTGTTATTACTGTTGCTATTATTATGGGATATTTTACAGTAAATCTCAGAGGTCATGTCATTTCACCTAGAAATACTTGGCCAACAACAACTTTTTCCCTGTTAATATAATCACTATGCCATTATCACAGTAAACAAAATTAATAATTTTTAAATATGATTTCCTGTCCCTTTCATATTTAAATTTTCCTAGTTGTCTCAAAATTTCTTTTTACAGATGTTTTGTTTGAATAAGTACCCAAATAAGTTTCACATATCACATTTGATATTTTCTTAACTAAATTCCACCCTTCCCCCATTTAAAAAAATGTTATTTGTATTTTGAAGAAAATATAAAATGCCCCATGGTCTGAATTTTGCTGGCTGCTTCTATTTGGTGTCCTATAGCTTATTCTATTTTCTGAGGTTCTGTGAACTATCATTTAAATTTAGTGATTATTTTAAATTCAGGACTTTCTGGGTAATAACACTTCGGAGATATCGCCATGTACCGAATGCATCACATTAAGAGGCACAGAAATGTCTGCAGTCCTACTTTTATTGACTGATCAACATTCAGGTAGTGTCAGCTGAATCCCTCATTAGGAAGTCAAAACTTTCATTTGATGCTTGTTTACTATAAAATACACAGAAAATATACATTACATAAAACTTACCATTTTACTCATTTTAAGTGGTTTTTAGTATACTCACAATGTTTGCAACCATCACCATCATCCATCTTCAGAACTTTTTCATTATTCCTGCTCTGGTTTGAATGTGTCCCCTTCAAGATTCAGGCATCACCTCTAAATACGGCCAATGTCACAGTATTAAGAGGTGGAGCCTTTAAGAGGTGATTAGGTTATTAGGGCTCCCCACTCTGGAGTGGGACTTAGGCCACCATAAAGAGGTCTCACTGGGAGCTTTCTTGCCCTTCTGTCTTCCACCGTGTGAGGACAGTGTTCCTGCCCTCTGGAGGATGTGCCATCAGGGTGCCATCTTGGAAGCAGAGAGCAGCCCTCACCAGACAACGAAACCTGCTGGTGCCTTGATCTTGGCTTCCCAGTCTCTAGAACTATGAGTGAATAAACTTCTGTTCTTTATACATCACACAGTCTCAAGAATTTTGCTATAGCATAATGGAGTAAGGCAATCCCCAGCTGAAACTCCATACCCATTAAACAACTCATCATTCCCTTCTCCCTCAGCCTCTGGGAACCACTATTCTGTCTCTATAAGTTTGACTACTCCAAGTACCTCATATGAGCGGAATCATACAGTATTTGTCCTTTTTTTGGCTGGCTTATTTCACTTAGCATAATGTCTGTAAGGTTTATCCATGTTGTTGCAGATGACAGAATTTCCTTATTTTTTAAAGCTGAATCACATTCCATGATATGTATATGCCACATTTTATCCTTTGATCTGTTGATGGACACTTGGCTTGCTTCTACCGTTTGGCTATTGTGATTAGTGCAGCTATCAACATGGGTGTACTTGCTTAATGCTTTTGTCATTCACTTATGATATTTGTTTAGATACATTACTTCATTATGGGTTACAAAACGGTAATTTTCTAATATTTTCTCTTCACCAATTTTCAGGATAATGAAGGGATGCATCAATATTCCACAAAGATGACTCATTTTTTTTTAAATTAACTTTTTTTTAAAAATAGCTCTTTGGGTTGGTTCCTGTATCCTTTAACACAATTCCAGTAGCCTTTTATCACTACTTCATTTTCTGGCAGAAAAAGATGTACCTGGCTAATATTGTACATTTTATACTCATCCCTCAAATCCATTATTTCCCCAATAAGATCTGGTTCCTTTGGGATGGTATTTAGAGACTATAATCTGGGACTTGGTGTGCTTATTACTGGGGAAAATTGTCACTGTTTCTAGGTTTTTCAGTAAACAGAGCTAAAATGTGTATTTTTTAAAAGATAAAAAATTATGAAGTCATACTGATATTTTAAATTCAAATCTACAGTCCCAGTGTTATTACTTCTTTGATTCTGTATTGTATCTCTTTTATGAAGAAAATCTTGATTCTCTTAGATTAACATAATTATTTATTTTATTCTAGACTGTATCACTAGTGACTTCAAAATAACCTTAATGATATTTATATGATAAATAAGCTACTGAAAACAGTTTAAGACTTCTTTTCAGTTCTTTTTGTCCTGAAGTTATATCTCATTAGGGATACACAGTCAAAACACTGTGCTTTAAAGTCAATTACATTGCTTTGTATGTCTACACCACCAATTTGATAGGTAGTTAGGTTCGTTTGTTTCAGTATTTTTTCTATTTTTGAGATTTCTTAAAAAGATTTTTTTTTAAGCATGAAAAAAATGCTAATGATTCTAAACTAAAAAATGAAACCAAAAACCTCAAACCATATAATAGGGTCCATTCATAGAAATCCTGCTTCCATTTTATTTTCTATTTCATTTCTCACTTCTTTCTGTTTTGTAATCATTTTCATTAGTTTTTGGTTTACCCTCCCATTATTTCTTTTTGGAAACATAAACACACACACACACACACACACACACACACACACACACACATACACACACACACACACTGTCTTTTCTTAGACAAAAGATAGCTTATTTTTAGTGTGCCTGACACTGCATTGTGATATCGCTCTAAGTGTTGGGTATTTGAATCATTTGTACCATTTAGCTATTATAATAAATGCTGAAATCAATAATCTTGTGCTTACATGGCTTTGTATTTTTTCTGGTGTATCTTTGGGGTAGATTCTGAGAAATGAGATTGCTGGGTAAATGGTAAATGCAGAGTGAATTTGTTAGATACCGCCAGTGCCCCCCACAAGGATTGTCTCATTTCACACCCTCTACCCCATCAATGTTTGAGCTGCCTGTTTGCCCACAGCATCATCAAGAGAGTGTACTGTGGCACAGTGTTAGCTACTTGAACAGTTACAATATTATTTTCTTTTAAGATTCCCATAAAATGTGGATAGTACAAATTTGAACACCTCAAGTATTCATGGTTGCGGTTTTGATTTCTTACAGGATGGAGGAAATTTCTCCACCTCCCAGAGTCTCATCAAATAGCATTATTTCTTGGTTGCTTCCTAAGATGGGAATTTTCTAGTCACATTTTGATGGAGGGGGTAGCCTTATTAGGGCTCCTCTATTGTTTGTGTGTGTGTGGTTTTTTTTTTTTTTTTTTTTTTTTTTTTTTTTTTTTTTTTTTTTTTTTTTTTTTTTTTTTTTTTTTTTTTTTTTTTTTTTTTTTTTTTTTTTTTTTTTTTTTTTTTTTTTTTGAGACTGTGTTTCACTCCCATTGCCCAGGCTACAGTGCAATAGCAGGATCTCAGCTCACTGCAACCTCTACCTCCTGGGCTCAAGCAATTTTCCTTCCTCAGTCTCCTGAGTAGCTGGGACCACAGGCATGCACCACTGCACCCAGCTAACTTGTGTATCTTTTTGTAGAGATGGGGTTTTACCAGGTTGCCCAGGCTAGTCTTGAACTCCTGAGCTCAAGCAATCTGCTCACCTAGGCCTCCCAAAGTGCTGGAATTACAGACATGAGCCACTGTGACTGGCCATATTATGTTATTTTAGTCCAGGACTCCTTTTCAGTGTGGGCCAAGGCCCGGACTCTTGCCCTCATCTGGGTATTCTGCCCTCAGCCCTAAGCTGTGGAGCTTATGTCTGGATCCAATACCCTCTTGGGCCCCAAGCTGTCTGCTTCTGTGTTTGCCATTCTAGTTTTAAGTGACCTCTTCAGTCTCAACACCTGGAGATTTCCTTTTCTTTCTTTAGAGTGTATCTGTGTATTATATTTTTCAGGAGGCTTCATTTTACCCAGCATTTCTAAGTATAACGAGTGGAAGAGAGTTCTTCAGAATCTTCTTGTCTTCTTGTTGCTGGAAGAAATGTGATCCAGATTTACAAAAATTATACCAACGGGGGGAAGTAAAATGGGAATTGAGAGTGATTATTTGATATGCAAAAGTTTCCTTTAAGGCAGGACTTCTAGAGTGTCCAAACAAAATTTTTACCTTTAATCAAAATTGAGTCCATAAATACTGCATAGAATGGGGTGTGCTTGTTTTGTGAAGGGGCTGTCTCAGTCCTGGTTGTGAGGAGTCTGGGCCATGGTCTCACATATTTCTGCATTTCAGCCCAAGGAGAGAAAAGTCAATCATTAAATTATCCTTTTGGCCTCATTCCAAAGTTCAAACTCCAAACACACCACAAAATATATTGTACAAGATAGTCCTCTGGGAGGACTAGATCATGAAAAGAAAAGAAACCAGGATTATCCCTAATGAGATATTAGAAAAAAATCCTTTCGTCAATACTGCTTAATTTCCTTTAAAATTCCTAGTTGCCCTATTAACAATATAATCGGTGCCTTCTGATAATTTCTAACACAACCTAGAGTTGACCTTTCCCCTTTCAAATGTGTGCAGGGCTGAGCATGGTGGCTTATGCCAGTAATTCCAACATTTTGTGAGGCTGAGGTGGGAGGATCACTTGAGGCCAGGAGTTTAAGACCACTTAGCGAGACCTCATCTCCAAAAAAAAAAAAATAATAATAATAATAATAAAAAGTCTACAGACTTGTCTACCTTTTCCACTTTGATTTGACTCTCTGCTGGGATTGGTCATTTTCCCTTCTTGCTGTTGTCGTTAAGTCTGTGTGGTTTTCTCTGGTATGTTCAAAACCCCAGATATTCTAAGTGTTGGACTCTTTTGGCTGTGATTTTGTGCCAGAAATCATTTTAGACTGGAATCAGCCCAAATAGTAGAGAATGGAATATAATGTTGAGGTTTGCTATGGTTTGAGATTAGCTCAGCTGAGGCAATGAGTGGCAGCTCACTGATGATTCATTTTATAAATAGGGAACAAGTTTTGGTGTTATTTGCTGCTCTGTCTCCTTCCACTACCAGCTTGTACCGTTTCAGGTGTGGAACTTTTAAACTTGGCTTTTGAAGAAGGGTTTTTGTAAATCACCTATAGCCTGGACAACTCCTCATTGGTCTTCCTTCCTCTGATTTCTCCAATTTTTTTTAACATCCTAAACTAACAGGCCAAAATGAAAACGCTGCCTTTTTTAAACAAAGACCTGTCATATCACTTTCCTGCATAAAACCCTTGGTGAGCTCCCCAAAGAGTCAAGCTGAATTGTCTAACCTGGCAGTCAAGGCCTCTGAACAGAATCTGACCACCATCTCCTCTTCCATCTCCCACTCCCCAAGCCTAGCTGGCAGGCTACATTCTTTCATTCCTTCTAGCCTTGGTCTATGGCTCTTCTCTGGGTCTGTGACACCCTTCCCATCAGAGGCCATGCAATTAAGCCTTGACGTGGGACCACACGGGGACCAAGAACTGCTGTGCTGGGACTCTTGGTTCACTGGTTTGAGCTTTACCCTGTGATGACTCTGACTTTACATCCCATGTGTACAGACTTGCTTAGCTTTTCCAGCTTGGCTTGACTCTGCTGGGATTGGACCTTTCTTCCCTTCTTTGCTGTTATGGTTAAGTCTATATGTTAACTTGACTGAATATGGGGTTCCCATATATTTGGCTAAACATTGTTTCTAGGTGTGTCTGCGAAGATGTTTCTGGGCGAGATCTGCATTTGCACTGGTGGACTCGATAAAGGAGATGACCCTCCTCAATGTGGGTGGGCATCCTCCAATCCTTTGAGGGCCTGAATAGAAGAAAAGGTGAAGAAGGGAAAATTTGTTCTTTCTTCCTGTTTGAGTGGAAGCCTTGGTCTTCCACCTTCAGAATAGGATTCACACCATCAGCTCCTCTGGTTCTCAGCCTTGGGACACAGATTGGACTACATTACTGGCTTACCTGTCTCCAACTTGCAGATGGTAGGTTGTGGGACAGTCTCTAGGAGCCAATCTTCATAATAAATCCCTTTCTACACATCTGCATACAGTTGCTCTGTGTGTCCATGGGTTCCACATTCATGGATTCAACCAACTATCCAACTGAAAATATATTTGTGGGATGGAGAACCCAAGGATAGGGAGGATAGTAGGGCAGTTTCCTCCATGCTGTTCCTGTGTTAGTGAGAGAATTCTCACAAGATCCGATGGTTTAAAAGCAGCAGTTTTGGCCAGGTGCGGTGGCTCATGCCTGTAATCCTAGCACTTTGGGAGGCTGAGGTGAGCAGATCACAAGGTCAGGAGATTGAGACCATCCTGGCCAACATGGTGAAACCCCCGTCTTTACTAAAAATACAAAAAATTAGCTGGGCATGATGGGGCATGCCTGTAGTCCCAGCTACTTGTGAGGTTGAGGTAGGAGGATCACTTGAACCCAGAAGGCGGAGGTTGCAGTGAGCTGAGATCATGCCATTGCACTCCAGCCTGGTCAGAGAGTGAGACTCTGTCTCAAAAAAACAAATAAAAAATAAAATAAAAAGTGGCAGTTTCCCCTGCATGCATTATCTCCCCTGCCACCTAGTGAGGAAGGTTCTTCTTGCTTCCCTTTTGCCTTCTGCCATGATTGTAAGTTTCCTGAGGCCTTCCCAGCTATGTAGAACTGTGAATCAACTAAACCTTTTTTTTTTTTTAATAAATTACCCAATATCAGGTAGTATCCTTATAGCAGTGGGAAAACAAACTAATAAACTATGGGACTTGAGCATCTGTAGATTTTGGAATCTGAGGGGAGTCCTGAAACCAATCTTTGAGGTTACTGAGGGACAACTGTACATCCTGCTGGTTCTGTTTCTCTGGATAATCCTGACTAATACATCTCCTAGAAAATTCCTACCTGCCTTACTGCTCTGGCTCCCAGAGCACGTCCTCCAATTCTCTTATCTCCAAGCATTTGCCACATGGAATTGTGAACATTCTCCAATTTCTGCCTGGTATACATTTCTCAGGAGACATTTTGCCTGATAAGAGCAAATTGATTGGTGACAAGAACCAATAAAAGAATAAATTCAGACAGGATGTTTACAGTTAGGTGTCATTTTGCCTGGAAGAAGCAGGACCAGAGGATCTCTGGGGCCCCATCTAGCTGTGTGATGGAAGGAGGAAGACTTTACCCCATCAGCCAGTTTATTACTCATGCACTGCTATGAAAGTTAGGCTTGTCTCCTAGACTAAAAGTATCAGAGGACCAGAGAACCTCTCAGTACTCCACAATGGGCAATGTTTCTGTTAGAGAAGATACTGAATTGATGAATAAATTGATGAGAATATGTGAAGGAACCAAGGTAAATTCATTGCCATGATAAAAAAAAATCTATGGAAATCTTTGGAGAGGATTATAGGGCCTGTATGAACATGATGGACAATGCAAGATTATTCCATTATTAGGAAAGAGGTTGAGCTGAGCTATATGTGTAGAAGAAACAACCGTAGCTGAGTGAAAAAAGAAATAGAGTTAAGAGGTCTGGGCTCTGCTACATTGTAACCTTAGGTCACTGGTGTTCAACTGTATAGTTGACCATCTGTCTACCCATCCATCTACTCAAACATTTAGCTATCTGCCCAATCATCCATCTGTCCTTCTATCAAAAAATCTGTCCATCCATCCATCCAAACAGCCATCCACCTGCCTGTTCATCCCTCTGTCCATCTGTCCATCCATCTATCTGCTCATCTGCCTCTCCATGCATCCATTCCAACAAAACACCTGTTCATCTATCCATCCTTACCAAACACTCACGGTATACTATGGATTAGAAATCCACGTATGAAAAAGACATGGTCTCTACTTCCCTGGAACTCAGTGTGTAAAGGGAAGATTTTCATACAAACGATTACTGTGTAATAAGATAATGACTCCAGAGAAGCACTTTGTCTTCTGGCTGTGAGTGAGAGCACTTACATTTGCTGAGAGTCAGGAAAGGCTTCCCAGAGGTTGTGGTGTGTGTGTCCAGACCTGAGTGAGGAGAATCTTCATTACTTTGGTCGTCAAGTTCTGTTTTACCTGTGCACAGCAGACATGGGGCCAAATGACATCCATCCAAAGATTTCTGTGATCTCAGAAGTGGCAGATACAGATTTCATACTGGGCACCAAGAAGATCTATGGAGAGCTACCGGGGAGACAATTAAACACTAGGCAGGGCTTGGGACACCCCCCCTTTGAGGGACTCCCATACCATGTGCGAGAACACGCTCTAGCCTTTGCGTAGTTGGAGGAAAAGCTCCACTGCACCCAGTTGCTTGTTTCCTAGGACAGGGCTAGATGTGGGCTTTGCAGGCTTGTGCAGGGACCAGGCCCATTGTCTACAGCGTGATAGGAACTCCATGAATTTTAATAGCCTCCATTCAGAGTGATTAAAACCTTAATGAAATTTAATTATCTCGATGTTAAGCGTTTTGTGTTAAGTTATTGCATTCTGACCACTCATTGTTCCCTGCAAGCTCAGGGCTGCTAACCTTACCTCTACCTTAATGGAAAGGAAAGTTGAATATATTTAAATGAAATTTCCCCCAAAGTAATTGCCTTCAATGAAACACCAAGTAGGCGTCAGGATTGAATTTATAAATTGGGCCGGCTGCAGATGAGAGCTACCATATTTGGAATGGTTCTCATTAATCCAGGGTCTCCAGAAGGAGCGATGTGAAAAGTGCAGACTGTAAGTGACAGGTGTTTATGGCTCACAATTGCATTAAACCGACTTTTAAATGCAGGTTAAAGGCCTCTGTGAAATATAGAATATACCTTAAAACATGGCCTACATTTTTTGCCATTTTGGACTTTGCATTACTTACCTACGGAATTAGTTGAGCTTTCGGTTAATCAACTGTCAGTGTAAATTGCAGTCGAGTGAAATGCTTATAAATACCGCTAAGCACAGTTTGCTTTGGCCTGTTGCTTTTTTTTTTTTTTTTTTTTCTTCTTTTTCCCCTGGGCCTTCCGAAGGCCTTCAGCTGATGGAGAGCTTTTAATTTCACATTTTGGCCCCCACCACAGGTGATAAACAAAGGTTTCCCCGCAGCTCTGGCTGGGGTCAGTTATCCGGCCTCCCCGTCAATCCCACTCCCCGTAATTACACACAAAAGGTGCCTGAGATCCACAGCTAATTTGCGGCCTCTGTTTAGCAGAATTTAATAGCAGGTATTACTGCTGCCGCGGTAATTAAGGACCTTTGTCAATAAGACGGAATGGATGGCCACACTTGGTTGTAATCAGTGGGCTCTCGAGAGCCAGAGGAGTAAAAGGAGAGAAGCAATCCATTTTGTGAATAACGCGGCCCTCCCTCCCGCCCAGATCGGGCAATGGAATAATAATTCCCCAGGCAATGAAAGTACAGGAATAAAAGTACTTACCCTCCAGCCGGTGATTTTTTTTTTGACTTTTTATTTACTCTACTGAGCTTTCTTATTTGCTCCGGGCTGCATTTGATGAAGTATTGTTTAAACAGCACAGAGCAAAATGGATGGGGGGAGGTGGGGAGGTGGGGAGAGGAGGAATTTTAACCAGGTGGCGAGGGAGGCGCCCTCCTTTAAGGTGGACGGCCGTGGGGTTTATCAATTATTTCTTCGGGATACAAAAAAAAAAAAAAAAAGACAAAACCAAGTGGCTTCATGAAGAGGTGGAGGGTGTCATTTAGCGCCGTCTCTGAACATCGTCATTCAGCTCTAAATGGGTCGCCTGTCACAAGCGGGAAGTGAGCCTGGGGGAGCCTCGCCGCCTCCCACCCCTCCCTAATGTTCGGATGAATGGCCCGGCGGAGGGGCGGGGGGCGCAGGGCTGGCGGCCACCATTCAAAGCCATCGCCAAGGTGTGTGCCCCTCGCCGTAATTGGAGAGGAGGCTGCCTTTCCCTCGCCGAGTCCCTGCCTTTTTACTGGTTTTAACAAGCATGATGCTTTTAATAGTGCTTTGAGTACCATCTCTTTATATGCCTCTCCCTTTTTAAAGCAGCTTTAACTCTGCTCTTTCTGTCGCTAATGTCTGAAAAACTTCTACCTTTAATCATTCTCGGATGAGCCGGCAAACAAGCGGCCCTTTCCTTTTGCAATTATGTGCCTGGTAGCTGCTGCCCAGCCGGCTGCAAGGAAGGGGCGGGAGCTGCGAGTGTGCACCTGCCGCCAGGCCCCAGCCCGGGGACTCCACCGGGGCCCTCTCGCTACGGAAGGAAGGGCTGGGGGTCCATTTTAAATGCCCCGATCTGCAAGTGGGAAGCCAAGACGCCGTTTGACCACTATTAATAATGCACTTGGATTTGCTTAATTAAAAAAGATGGAAATTAAGTGTGTGGCAAAACCCACACCTTCCTCCCCAAAGCCAGGTCCAAGCGGGGCTGATGGGTGAGGTCTTCCTGGAAGCTGAGCTTTGAGGGTTTCACATCTGCCTTCCAGGCTGGGTGGACTGGCTCCAACGTAGGTTTGGAAATAAACGGGGAAGAGGCAGTTTACAGTCCACAGTCCCCTGTGGACGAGTGTGGAAACAGCTTTTGGGTCCCTCGAAGGGATGGCAGGGGCAAGGCTGGGAGCTTCAGGGCCCCTAGGATGGCTCCTGGCTCAACAGAGACTCACAAGCTCAGGAGGGGCAGAACTGGGGCAGGGAGGGCCATGGAAGTCACCTGTCCTGTCCTGTTTCCATCCATCCCATTCTTGTCTTCTGAAAATGGAACTCGTGTTTTGGAAGTATCTGTCAAACTGAAGTTCAGGAGATGTTCCAGAGGGGTCTTCTCTCCCAGAGAGCAGTTCTGGGGGTGGGGAGGAAGGGAGGGAGAAGGGTCTCTTTAGAGCTTCTTTGCATGTGTTCTTCAAAGCTATCAGTCAGAAAAGCATCCCTTTGATCCATATTCCAAATTCATTAGGGTTCAGGTCCCACTCAGGGGCATGCTAATTCAGTTTGATAAGTGGTTTTCTAATCTGTAGAATGCAGGTAAGAATGGCTCTGGCAGGCTGACTGTACACCCTCTGAAGACATCAGGTCCTAAGCCCTGGAAACTGTGAATGTTGTTATCTTTATAAGTAAAAAAGGTCTTCCCAGATGTGATTTAAGTTAAGGATCTTGAGATGGGAAATTATCCAGGGGGGTCCTTAAATGCAATCGGGAGTGTTCTCATAGGAGAGAAGCAGAGGGAGATGTGACACAGAGAGGAGGAGGCAATGGAAGCGATGAAAACAGAAATTGGGGTGATGTGGCCAAAAGCCAAAACATGCTGGCAGCCACCAGAATCTGGAAGAAGCAATGAATGAATTTTCTAAAGCCTCTGGTGGGGCACAGCCCTATCCACACCTTGATTTTGGCCTTCTCTCCTCCAGTACTCTGAGATGATACATTTCTCTTAAGCCACCTAGTTTGTGGTAATTTGTCACAGCAGCCACAGGACACCAGCACAGATGCCTCAGGGGAAGGTCCTCTTCCATAAGTGGGGCAAACGAGCACTTGAGGACAGAGAGGAGGTTCTGCAGTTGTGCCTCCTGGCCAGGAGGGCAAGGGGGCCTGCGATCCTGGTGTGCAGCGGGCATCTTGATACAGGTGGAATTTTGCACTGGTGTTTCTCGGAGCATTGGCTGCTGGGTGTGCTGCATTCCAGTTCTTGGGGAAGGAAGTATCACCCAGGTGCAGGTGCCCAGTACCGAAGTGACTCCGGAGCTCCAAAGTAGGGGTCTGACACTGGCTCAGCATGGGGCCGGACTGAAGTTGTGGCTGAGGTTTTAGGTCCCCACAGCTGGTGGAACTGGACAGGCAGGGGTGACTCCCTCTCACCCCACTGGGTGAAGAGAACATATTAAAAAAAACACAGAAATATATAACTGTCTCTCAGTGAGCAATTTCTTATGCAGAAAGGAGTATATTTTCCCCTGTTATAGAAAGAAATTTTCTCAAAGACCTGTTCGCTACTATTTTTATAAATCTTATTCTTTTACACAATAGCCTTAATACTTTAGAATAAATTTTTTGGTTAAGAGGTAGGTTGTTTCCATTATGTTAGTTGTAAGCTCTACTTTTTCACATTTAGATAGTAATTCTAATTTGTAGCACAATAGAGTATAGAGTTCAGAATAGGATGTATTTCTTGATTGATTTTTTGTTAATATCTATTGGGTGCTGGCTATGGGTTACGAGGATGAAATGAGAGACTGGCTTAAAAGAGACAAGAAACTTGCCCAAGTCACCTAGTGGGTGGCTCCAGGCTGTGAGTGCAGCCATCCGACTTCAGAGTTTAGTTCTTCACACCCACACTTTTGGAAGTCAAGGATGAGAATTGCATCTGGTTCTGTGGTGTTTTATTGGGAGATCTAGTTGTGCCCTCTGCAGACGGCACTCCTACCCCCACAGGACCTCACCCCAGGCCCGAGTGCATCTTCCTTCTGTGCAGAGGGCATGGCACATGGGCTCTTGGGAAGTTGAAGAGGACTTGGACCATTCATGCTAAATGGGATCCCTTTGAAAAGCATCTCTAAGTATAAGCAGAAATCAAGTTTGGCAGAAGTGATTCACAGACATCCCAGGGACAAAACACATTCTTTTAGCTCCTATAAGGAGAATTGTTCATTTGTTCTAGAAGCACAGCAATTAAAGGGCAATGTTCATCAAGTGGTCATATTGGTTTGTAGCAGTTATGTCAAAATCCATAGCAAACCCCAATCTGCATTTTCAGAGTGGAGAGGTTATCTTCTGTTGTTTGGAGGAAGCCTGCTATAGCTGGGCCTTATGGCCTGTGTTAGTCCCTTCTCATGCTGCTGGTAAAGACATACCCGAGACTGGGTAATTTATAAAGAAAAAGAAGCTTAATGGACTCACAGTTCCATGTGGCTGGGGAGGCCTCACAATCATGGCCGAAGGTAAAAGGCACATCTTACATGGCGGCAGGCAAGTGAGAACGAGAGAGCCAAGAGAAAAGGAAAGCCTGTTATAAAATCATCAGATCTCGAGAGACCTATTCACTACCAGGAGAACAGTATGGGGGAAACCACCCCCATGATTCAATTATCTCCCACTGGGTCCCTCCCACAATATGTGGGAATTATGAAAGCTACGGAATTATGGGAGCTACAGTTCAAGATTTGGGTGGGGACACAGACAAATCTTATCACAGCCATAACACACTGTGCCCCAGCCTCTGCCCTGGTGCCTTTGCTCCACAGCCAGCTTCTGATGGGGGAAGAGTTACTATTGTCCTGCAAGTGTGTGTCAGAGCAGCAGGTCAGGCCTGGAGGCCAGGGCAGCTCCCATAAGAGCATATTGGATTTTCCATTCTGCTCAGACCACTAGACGTAGTATGGCTGTGTTTGTATGAACTGCAAGTCCTAAGCAGGTCTTGGTGTGGTGAGGTATGATGGAGGCCTTAGTGCCCTGTGGTGGAGGGCCGTGTAGCAGGGAAGGCACGAGTCAGACAGCCGGGTAGGTCCTGGCTGTGTGAGCCAGGGGGGGTGTCTTCACTGCTCTGTGCTGCAGCTTCTACACTGGAAAAGGAGGAACATCATCTATCCACTTCACAGAGTTGTTAAGGAGGTCAACTAGGTTGAAATGCACAGTGCCTGGTGTGGAGTCTGGCCCTGGGTGTGCTAGTTCAGAGGCATGGCTGCTCCTCTTTGTGGAAAAAGTGCTGCTTGAGGAGTCTCTGGGAAACATTCTGTTCTTGCCATCAGGGAGGCCTTCTCTGAGCCTTGGTCTCCTCATCTGCAAACTGTAGAAGGTAATGAGGCCTAGCCTAAGGGGCGATTAGGAAGATTAAATGGGACACTTTGTGAGAAAGCACCAGGCTCCTATAACTCCTAGATCTTTAGGCGCCATTGAAGCCCATTGGTGTCATCTACCTGGTTAGTCGCAGACTCCGAACTGCTCTGTATGTCACATGGTTCTGGCTACTGTAGAGTGGGGAAGAGAGATGCGTCAAACTCTGTTCCTGTCCTCAAGAAATGTCCCCACATAGTGTTGACAGAGTTAACTGGATGCCTGGTTAAATCTGGATTTCAGATACTCAGTGGAATATTTTAGTAGTTAGTATCCCAACACTGTATGGAGCATGCTCCAACTAAAAATTATTTACTGTATATCTGGATTAAGATTTAACTCACTGTCCTGAATTTTTATTTGCTATATGTGGCATCCCAATGGCCCCTCTTCCTATGTAAAAATGCCAAACTTGGGGTCTCTGCCCACTGGTTTGGGGAGTCCCTCTGAGATAGCTGTTACCCAGATTCTGACTTTGCTTCATCTTTTCCTTGGCCACGGGACCCTGGAAGAGCGCTCCCTTCTTTCTGTCCTGTGCCTCAGTTTCTTCCTCTGTACGGACTTATTGCTCAGAGGTCCTTTCTGGTTCCCTTTCTCTCACTTCAGAGTTGGTGGAAGACATCTGGCCAATCTGGCATTTTGGTATCGTGTAGACAAAATGACCCACTGGCTTGATTGCGTCTTTCACTTTTCAGATGCTTGTTTTGGCTTCATGTAGACACAGCCCAAATGCCTCTGACCTGCCCTTTCAGTCCCAATTCTCAGCACTTGTAAGGAAAAGTCTCTTTGTAACTCTGCCCAATTCCCCCAGCTGTGTCTCTAAAGGGCATTTTGAAGCCCTTTTAATTTCCAATCCATTATAAAAATAAATCTTAGGAGGGTTTGCTTCCTACATAGCAGCATGCATTTTGGCTTGACAGCTGTCAAACTGAAAAACATTCCATGAATTCTCCAAGTAATTTAAAAGTTGCTTGGACTGAAATACGGGGTGATGTCTGCTCAGCTGAAAGGATGCCATTTGTACCTGGGTAATTCAATCCACTTGTTTTTTTTTTTTTTTTTCCAGGGGATTACTTTTATAAGGAAAAGGAGAAGGAGTACATTTTACTCAATTATGAAATGGGTGTTCCGACGCAACCTGTGACTATTTCTAATCGGTTCTCCCTTTCACTGCACCTCTGGGAAGGGCAATCTCTTAAACCATTGCTTGTTCTTTGGCAATAATTACTTTTAGATGAGAACAAAGAGTCCATTTTGGGGGCCGTGTTCTATGACGTATATGTCTATATATAAAATCCTTTTAGAATCTAAGCCTCTCACTCACATATGAGTTTCTTTCTCTTTAGAGATTAAAATACTGTAGCCACCATTTGTTTTGAGCAAACACAGTGCTGTGAAGTCCTGTAATAGCTCATTGGGGATTCAAAGCTACAGATTTTCTTATTAATCTTGCTAACACCTAAGAAGGTAAGGGCGCCTCCTGAATGCGTAAGCTTTATGCTCATTTGCTTTAATTCCTCAACATTTATCCTGCAGCTCGAGTCACAGTTCTGCCAGCTTTATGTGTCTCCTTCCTTCCCTCCCTTTCTTATCTCTTTTCCCTTCTTTCTTTTTTTTTTTCCTTCATGGATTTGCACTTTTTAGTCTCAGTAAAAGGACTTGATGTCTGCCATTGGAAAACCTTCATTTTTTCCCCCCAGAAAAATGAAACAGGTTTCCTTTAACTAGTGCAAGGCTCTCTTCTCTAAAAGGTTTTTATTATTGAGTGCCCGGGGTCCTTAGTTTCCGACATTTATCTTCCAGCTAAGCAGGAACAAAAGAGGGAGGCAGCCTTCTGCACCCCGAGTTTCTGAGTAATCACCCAGCAGTTAAATTGAAGCAGCCACAACATCTTCTTCATTGTGTCACTTTGGGCTTCCTTGTTAATTTATGAGCCTCAACTGTCAAAATAGTTTGTGCAACGGACCCTAAAAACGGTGATGGGTCATATCAATCAATCGGATTTTATAGCCCTGGTTTCCCTCGCAGCAGGCATGCCTTCTGTATATAGCATGTTAAAAAAAAAAAAAAACCACGTATACAATAGATATGCCCAAAATGAATGCGTAATACCAAACAATGCATCATTTCATGTAGGGCTCCAGGATCTTAATGTGCCATCAGTGGTCCACCTCTGAGGCCCTCGTGATGACAGCCGGAAGCTGTCAAGCTGGTTGTGGGGGTGTCCTTGCTGGAGCATCCCACTGTTTCAAGTGTCCCATCTCCATGATTGGAACCTGGTGGTCTCAAGATGGCACCTTCCGAGGCCTTTGGCTAAGCATGTGGTGACGAGCAATGGAAGCTGGACTGGGTGGGGGTAAAATACCTCTCCAATGAGAAAACAAATTTTCCTTAATCTTTGTGATTATAGAATCTAAATAGAGGTTGGGCATGGTGGCTCACGCTTGTAATCCTAGAACTCTGGGAGGCCGAGGTAGGTGGATCACTTGTAGTCAGGAGTTCAAGATCAGCCTAACCAACATGGTGAAACCTTGTCTTTACTAAAAATACAAAAAATAGCCAGATATGGTTGCATGTGCCTGTGATCCCAGCTACTTGGGAGGCTGAGGCAAGAATTGCTTGAACTCAGGAGGCAGAGGTTGAAATGAGTCAAGATTGTGCCACTGCACTCTAGCCTGGGCAACTCCATCTGAAAAAAAAAAAAAAAGAATCTGGATACATTCTCAGTAACTCAACAAACTTGTTTGCAGATTTAAATTTTGCCTTCAGGTGCTGACCAACTTTCCTGAGTCCATTTGTCTGAGGTGGACCACTTTA
>PVKP010019106.1:32957-43166 GCA_004027715.1 Plecturocebus donacophilus
AAAAAAAAAAAAAAGAATCTGGATACATTCTCAGTAACTCAACAAACTTGTTTGCAGATTTAAATTTTGCCTTCAGGTGCTGACCAACTTTCCTGAGTCCATTTGTCTGAGGTGGACCACTTTATAATATAGGGGCTTTTTACACACATTTTCTTTTCTTTCCTTCCTTCGTTCTCTTTCTCTTTTTTTGATGGAATTTCACACTTGTTGCCCAGGCTGGAGTACAATGATGCAATCTTGGCTCACTGCAACCTCCGCCTTCCAGGTTCAAGAGATTTTCCTGCCTCCGCCTCCTGAGTAGTTGGGATTGCAGATGCCAGCCACTACGCCTGGCTAATTTTTGGTATTTTTTAGTAGAGATGGGGTTTCCTATGCTCTTTTGGATTCTAGTCTCTAGGCTAAGGTTTTTTCATTATACAGATTTTTCTCCTTTATTTTTCTGATCATAAACACTAGTTAATTATTGAAAACTGGAAAATAGAGAAGTATGGAGAACAGCAAAATCTGTTCTCAATCCAGGGCCAACCTCTGCTATCATCTGCTATATATTTCCTGCCTTCTGTGTATATGCTTTTACATATTTGAGATAACCTGTCTATACAGTTTTGTTTCCTGCTTTAAAAACGTTCTCTAAGCATTTAGAATTTTTATGGTTAAGTCCTGTTGTTTGGCATGTACCATAGTTTAATTAGGCTGACAGACTTTCTGAAACAGCCTCCAACTGAGTGACCTACTGAAGTGAGCCCTTCCTTGTCTCCAAAATATCTCCTCACATTCCAAAGAACACTAGAAAGCCCTTGTGCTTTCTGCAAGGGTATTAACTCTGTCTAGGGTGCCTTTTCCTAACCTTCTCTATGTTGCCAATGAACTCCTACTCATCCTTCAAGTCCCAGATGAAACAAGCCCATCCTCCATGAATTCTGAATTCTCTCTCTCAATGGAGTTGGCCCCACTCTTCTTTGTGCTGACGTCTATGTGAGCTCACCTATGTTAGGATCACCGAATGGCATTTAGCAATCTCTCTTATCTCCCTCTGCTGGTCCTTAGATGCACCATGGATATCTAAGTCTGAACTGCAGTCATCTGCCTTGATGACTGGTCATCCTGAGCTGCCCAGGGCCACTGGTGTGCATGGAACCTCCAGTTTTCTTAACTGTGCCTGCCATTGCTAAGAGATAACCCAGCCATTTAGAGGTATAGTTCAGGTGTTTGAGGGACTGAAATAAAACAACACTAAAAAAACTTTTCAAGCTCCCAGGATTCTTCTGTGATTTCCACTTGGGGTGTGAGTACATTTCTTCCAAATGTCCCTGTTGTTGATAGCTGTTGTCAGAGTTCATGACGGCATTTGCACTGAAAATTCCTAATTTGATATTTCTCTTGTGAATTTAATGAGTTGGAAAAAGTGTCATTTAGAGCTAGTTTTCTCTTTGTGCTTTGAAAAATGAAATGCATGTAGTTATCTGTAAATGAGATAATTACCTGCCTACTTTGCTAAAGGCACCTACTAGTGATTTTTTTTAGCTTGTTTCACTTAATGAAAGCTTTTCAAAATGGGAAGCCCAGAGCTGTTAATAGACTTGTTGTAATAGTCTCTGAGAAAGGGAAATAAAAACCAGTTGTTCCAAACCAGTCAGAGAAATAGCCTGACGAGATGGGTGGCAGCCCAGGCATAAATTTAAGTCTTGGTTGCATTTAGAGCAAATGTAATAATAGCTACAACCAATATTTTTAATATTACTGATCTTTCAACAATAATTACCTAGAACTTTTAATGCCTGCAATTAGAACGCTAGCAATTCAGTGGTACAGACCAGTGGTGAACTACATGAAATTGGATACTTGCTGTAATTGGTAATTAATCACTTTTCATTACCAAGAAGGGATGTTGTAGTTATTCTGAATAGACACATCATGCTAATTACAGGCAAACACAAACCTACATATTTGAATTTAGGGCTTTTAGGAAAATAAGCAACCCATGCCAGTATTCTATAGCTGAGAGGAGATTAGCCTTCCCAATTAAACCAGAAGAAGAGGCCATGTATATTTTGACAAGAACCCATCAGGGCAAGAGGTTTCCTTTTCCTGAGGGACTTGATCACGTTTCCATTTATTTCTGTGGGTTATTTAAATTCTTGTCCGTTCTGTGTATTTGGAAACGGTTCCAAGTCGATACGGGGATGTGTGTCTCCTGAGTAAGATCACAGGGCGCCACTGACTGCCTGTTCGTGTGTCATTGACACGTCTACATCTCCGGCTCAGGCTTTTCTCTCTAGCCCAGGTGTCTCCCGGGAAGTCAGCCGGCATCATGTTCATTTCTGCAGTCTTCATCTCCTCCATAGGTGCCTGTTCTGTACCTGAGACCACCTCTCCCCAGACTTGAGACTTCAGCTATATCCCAGATGTTCCCACAACCTTGCCCTACACCTCCCTTATCTCACGCCTGCCTTGTCCTCATCAGGCCCTGGCGTTTCGGCCCCGCCTGTGCAGCCTGCTTCCCTTCTCTCCGTGGCTGCTCATTACAGGGGCTCCACATCATCTGTCGAGGCTGCATTCCAGGAAAATGCAACTTATGTAGAAAGGACTTATAAAGGGAAAATAGATCTGTGAGAATTAAGGTGGAAAATCTCAACTTATGCCCAAGCTCCTACCTCAGTCATGGTCATAACATAGAACATGCATGTACAGCAGAAACAGAAGATTCATGGGACAAGCTAAGCTGTCTCACCGAAGGTATGGCCATAAAAGTGTATTCTGGCATAGAGTGACAGGGAGCGGGTAGGATTGTCCGCTCTTTGTCACCTTCACACATGTATCTGGAAGCTCAGGTCCAGATGAAAGGCAAGATTTAAGAGTTCATTGAGGACTGAGGAGCCCTGGGTCCCCTGTGCTTTCTCCTGTGACTACTACCATCACTGATACGTCTGCTCTGTCCTGGCCAATGCCCTCTGTGTCCTACCCAGAATATCATTGCAAAATTGGGTTGTGATAAAGGAATGGGTCCCATGCATGTAAACTACTTACAGGCAAAACAGTGGTTAAAGAAGCTGGTAAAAACCACTGAATCATATACCCCTCACATGGGTTTTGTAGACTCAGAAGCCTGTTTTTCAGCACAAGAAGATTTCAGAGTTATTTCCAAGGCATGGCAGTTCTAATACTACCCTGGTTGCCAACTTCCATGCACCTGGGGGGCTGGCCTTGGTGATATGTGGCGGATTCCTCTCCTTTCTCTTGTTAGTACAAACAAAATTTTTCCTGGGCATGTGAACAAGAAATAGCAGAAGCCTGATTTTAAAGTTGCCGATGATGGAGCCAGCCTGCTCTTTAACTTCAGTAACAGAGAACTCACCATTTCCGCCGCAATGGCCAGCTGCCTGGGATGACAGGCTCACCAATGGAGCACTACCACCAAATTGGTATGCAGATGGAACTTAAAAAAATTGTATATGAAATGAACAGCCATCCTGAAAAAGCATAGTCATCTCATTCCATTTCCCCCTCAACAGGACCCATTTCAGGAGCTTCTTTAGCCAAATTTCATTTTGTTCCCTGTTCGATCTTTGCTGGAGTCCCTGAATTGGTTCCTCGCCCAGTAGCACCATTTCAGCCCAGGTCTCTTTCCTCTGCCTTTGTCACAGAGCTGAGTAATGATGTGACAACATGTGATTGGGCGATTGATGTCAAATGTTAGCAGCAACATTCATTTTCCCTTGAAATGGACAAAGAAGAGTATGAGTCATTTAGAAATTTCGTCTGGAAGCACCTCACGAGTGATATTCCAAAATTGAATTGGTCTGAAATTTAAAGTGGCTTTTAAGTTCTTCTCCTTTGATTGTTCCTCGGGTCGTGTGGAGTTGTGAAAGGCTGAGGGAGCAAGTTAGTAATGGGCACTGCAAAAGTCATTTGTTAGCTCCCTGACTCCTCTGCAGAAATTTATTCCTCCAGTGACAGGATGTTCCTGAGACCTCATGTCACGTAGAGAAAAATCCATGGGCTTTGGAAACACACAGATGTGGGCTCCAGGCTTTGATTTTTCACTTACTGCTTACTTGGTGAGCCTTAATTTTCCCATCTGTGAAATGGGACCAACAATGTACAAGCCACAGACAGTGCTGCTGTGTAGCTGAGATGAGAAGGTAAGGGGTATGAGCACATGTAGCACGAAGCCTGACCCTAATTGACTTGGGGTGCATGTGTGTGGTTTTTTTCTTGAGTGTAACTTCTTAAGGATTATCTAATTTAATCTCACAAAGTATGAATTAGTATCATCTTTATTTTGAAGATGGGAAAATGAAGGCTTAGAGAGGCGAGTAAGGATCCCAAATGACTGAGTGAGTGAAAGGCAGATTGCATTCATCTTTGGGCCCCTGGTTCTCTAGCTGTTGCTCTGAACCAGAGAGGCCTCATCCTGTCCTCTGGCCTCACCAGGAAGGCTCTGGGCTTTTTACATATACCCCATGTGGGTGGCCCTTGTCCCCCCAGGCTCCCTTCACACCCTCCCCAGAAAGAACCAACGGATATGTGTCTGTGTGGGACTTGAGGTCAGAGACAGAGTTCCCCCTACATCTACCAAAGGCCAGTCCAATAGAAGCCAAAATGGCCCTGGATAATGAGACCTTAAAAGTCCCGCTCTCTGTGATCAGCATTTTTCATGAAAAAGAAATATGCATCAGGCATTTCCAGTTATTTCACATCTGGGCAGGCTCTTGCTCACTCTGAGCCCTCTGTGCACTCAGAGTTCCTGATATCATCGTTAGAAGTGGTTTCCACCTACGGCTCTGATTCATGGTCTGGTTATGATTATGATTCATGGCCTGTGAAGAAGTGGCGTGTTACCTAGAAGCACCCTGCCTGGCAGGTTCGCAGTGCCTAGGAACAGGATCACTGATGTGATACAGTCAGATATGCTAATGAGATCAATGCAATGTTACATTAAAAAAATCCACACTCACTTGCAAATGAATGTTAATAAGGAGAAAAAGCTCAGCTGAGGCTGGACCAGAATGACTAGTTCTTCCTCAGTTAAGTAACATAATTTGTTCAATTTGTTTTATGTCAGTAAGTGAAGAACCTTTTACTCACTTTGATTCATGGAAGGAGGTTAGAAAATGGTACAGTAGAAAGGAAATTAACATTTAACCTGCCTGCCTGGATTTCCTAACAGATGTCTCAATCTAACTGTGGCTATGGCGTAAATTCTCCTGATAAAACCAGAATGAAGCAGCAACTATTTAAGTCCCAAAGAAAATCTGGATGACAGAGATTATATTCCAAAGTGAGACCAGTGTATGTTGAATGAGGCACTGGAAGACCTGACTACTAGTCTCATCCATGACTTGTCACATGACTTTGAGTCACAAACTTTCGGGCTTCAGTCCTTGCATCTATAAATGGTGTATATGATTCTAACTGCAAAGGAATAGTGGTGCATTTATAAACTTTAAGACACCAGTTAAGCACACAGTATATTAATTGATCTAATAATTTTTGGAGCACCCTCTACCTCCCAGGTATCATGCTAATTGCTGGAGATACACTGGTGAACAGAATTATTAGGCCCCTGACCTAAAGGAAGTTCTAATCCGATAAGGCATCCTTTAAACATTTTTTTAATTGTGAAAAATTTCAAACTTTCCCAAAAGCGGGCAGAATATTATAATGAACTTTCATTTATGAATCATTCAGAGTCAAGCATAAACAAGATTTTGCCAAATTTGTTTTATTCTCCATGCCCTTTGCTTATTTCAGATAGATATTGCATGACTTTTCTATCCCCATACAACAAATTGCCACGAATTTAGCTGTTTGAACCACACTTATGTGTTATGTCACATTTTCCATGGTCTGAGAGCCACCACTCTCCAAATGGCAATTGGCAATTTACAACACTCTCCAAATGCATCTATAGAGACAATACAATATTTATCAAAATCCAAGCGGATCCTTTTTTTTATCGGCAGAAATTGATGAGCTGATTCTTTTTTAAGTCAGTCAGTCATATCACATGATGAACTGAGTCTACAGTTCATATGGAATTGCAGGTGACCCAGAATAACCAAAACAATCTCGACAAAGAAGACAAAAATTGGAGGACTCACACTTCTCAACTTCAAAACTTACTACAAAGCAGCAGTAACTGAGAGGGGTATTGATACATGGCTAGATATGCAGATCAATGGCATAGAACGGAGAGTCCAGAAACAAACTCATATGTTAATAATTAATTGAATTTTGTCAAGAGTGCCAAGATAGGGAAAGAATAACCTTTTCAACATACATTCCTGGGACAACTGGATATCCATGTGCAAGAAAATGTAATTGGACGTTTATCTCATATCATGTACAGAATTAACTTAAAACCGTTAAAATGCCTAAATATAAAAGCTAAGAGCTAAAGCTGTAAAACTCTTAGAAGAAAATAGATATAAATCTTTGTGACATTGGATTAAGCAATTGTGTTTTTTTAACATATGAAAACAAAGGCACAAGCAACCAAAGAAGAAATCAACTGGACTCCATTGAAATAAAAAATTTTGTGGTTCAAAAGACTATTAAAAAATTGGGAACACAACTCATAGAATGGGATAAAAAAATTGCATATCATATGTTTGATAAGGATCTAGTATCCAGAATATATAAAGAACCCCTACAGCTCAGTAATAAGAAAACAGCCTGGTTTAAAAATGGGCAAAGGACTTGAATAGGCATTTTTCTATAGAAGATATACTGATGGCCAAAAAGCACATGAAGAGATACTGATTAGGGCAATGCAAACCCACACCACAGTGCAACATCACTCACACCCATTAGAATGGCTGCCATAGAACCCCCACCCTCAAGGAACAAGTGTTGACAAGGACTTGGAGACATTGAAACACTGTGCACTGTTGGTTGAAAGATAAAATAGTGTAGCTGCATTGGAGAACAGTTAGTTTCTCAAATGACAAACATAGAATTACCATATGATCCAGCAATTCCTTCTTAGAGATATACCCAAGAGAACTAAAAGCGTTTGTACACCTAACAGCATGTTCATGAGTGGCCATAATGGCCAAAAAGTAGAAACAACCAAATGTTCACTAACTATGACTGGATAAACAAAAGGTGGTCTATCCATCCAATGCAATATTATTTGGCAGTAAAAAGAGTGGAAGTGCTGATGCATGGTTTAATGTGGATGAACCTTGAAAACATTCTGCTAAGTGACGTACGTTCCACATATTGTTAGGAAAACCACATATATCATTATGATTCCATTTATATGAACTATCCAGAGTAGGAGTCCATGCACAGGGGCTTGCTGGGTGGTTGAGGGGAAAGAGGAGGAGCAGGAATGACTACTGACGGCCACAAGGTTTCTTTCTGGGGTGATGAAAACCTTTTGGAATTAGTGGTGATTGTTACACTACTTTGTGAATCTACCAAAAACCATTGAACTGCTTACTTTAAAGTGGTGATTTTTATGGTATATGAACTATATCTCAATAAAAACATTCTTAAAATATGTACTATTGGAATTCGGGAGGAGATCATTTCAGTGGTAGATAGTGGGTGGTTTTGTGAGTTGGGGCTAAAAGGATGTATAAGTTTTGTCCCCTGCCAGCCAGCCCTGCCTGGATCTCCAAAGGCCAGGACTTGTGAGTGCTGTTGATTTCTGTTACTGTGAAGAGGTGAGAGGAAGGAAGGCCAGAGCCAGGGCGGTTGCTGGGAGGACCAAGTTTCATAGCTCAGATTTTCCCGCTTCCTATTTGCTTTGCTCAGTGTACATGAGCCACCCTCCATCCCCTCAGTATCCCAGGCTGCTGTTTCTCAGCTCTAGAGAATGCACACGGGGCTAAGAGGAAGCCACTGTCAGAGAGAACATAGCAAATCAGCTCTGGTTCATATAAGTAAATTCGACATTACAAACGTTGGTTCCACAACAAGGAAATCCCTCCAACTGATGCCAACACACTACCTATTTACTGGGCAAACATTTAATGAGTGCCTCCCCTGCCCCTGTGAGGAAGGACAGCATGGTTGAGAGCTGTGGTCTAGGTAAGAATAGACATGGAATCAGGTAAAGATGTCACAGCAGGGCAGGTGTGGCCAGGATAGAGGAGCAGGCTGCAGCTACCCTCTCTGTTTGCTCACTCCCTAGATCTCTCCAGCCTGCCTGGTTTTATGTCTGATTCACTGGGTTGAGAACAGTGCCGACCTGTCCTGATGTGAATGAACTTCAGTGCCTCCCTGTGTATTGTTGGTCTCAGTTCATTCCTCCCCATGGGCTCCCTAAGCATCAAGCCCTGCAATGCCCCTCATGATGGGACCACAGTGCCACCCTTCTTTCCTGTGGACCTTTCCTCTTCTGTTCCTTTCCGCTGGTCCTGAGCTCATCCTGCCTGGTAACTGGATTGATGTAGAACCTTCACCGCCCATCACGGCCACCCAAAGCCCTCCAGCACTGGCAAAGTTCATAGCCGCTCCTCTTCCTTGAGTTGGCCCAGCCATCTGTCTACTTTCTTCTTCTTGCAGTGCCCTGCTGTATTTTTGTCATAGTCCAGCTTGAAATTAGACTCTTAGTGTCTGGGAAGGACTTCAGCAGCCACCTACTTTGACCTCCTCATTTTGGAAGGAGGAGACGGTGCCTCAGGAAAAAGAAAGCCATGGGCCAAATAGCAAGTTATCTGCATGACCATAAGGGTCCTCCTTTCTCCCACTCCCTGCCAGGCATCTTCTCTGGTCATCAGGCTGCTGCTTGGAGGTGCTGCAGTAGTCAATTGAGACTGGGATGGGCTACAACACTTGCACTTTAAGCCACAAAAAATGTGGCTTAACAGAGGAAAGATGAGTTTTTCTCTCATGTTCCAGTCTGATAAGGATCAATTTCCTATCCTTGGTGATAACACCTTCAAATGGTGACTTAGGGGCCAGGCTATTCCAGCTTGTGTTGCCCCGTCCTAAAGTCTGATTATCACCAATGGGGAATACAGAATACAGAATAGAATACAGATGGGGATTTCCAGCCCCAACACTACAGACATTTTGGGATAAATGATTCTTTGTTGTGTGGATGTCTGGCACATTGTAGGATGCAGTATTCAAGCCCTCTACTCATCAGATGATAGTAGCAGCCCCTTCTTCCCTGACTGTTGTGCCAACCAAAAATGTCTCCAGACATGGCCAAGTGTCTGATAAAGGACAACATCAGTCACTCCCCATTGATAAACGCTAGTGTAGATGATCACCCAGAACCAGGTGTGGGTTTGCATATACTACTTCCTGTCAGATTTCACTGGCTAGAATGCAGTCACGTGACCCTCACCTAACTGCAAAGGAGGCTGGGAAATATAGTCTTTTTGTTTGCCAAGGAATTGAAAAAGGAAATGAGATTTAGCAAACTTTAGCACATTTCCACCATGGATGCAAACAATCCCAATCTCTTCCTGAAATTCTCCTTTGGATATACGGACTGAGCTGATTCAAGATGATGAGGAGTCACAGAATATGGAGAGAGGAGAAAGGAGATGAAAGGCAACAGATAATGGGCTCAGGTCAGCTGACTTTTGAGCCCAGCAGTCATTATTCAAAGTGTGATCTGTGATTGCCCCTATTCCTTCACTTGCTACCAATCCCATCATTGTCCACATATTTGGCAGGCATGTGTCTACACTGAGCTGGGCCCAGAGAAATCCAACATAGACCTTGTCCTTAGAGAGTCCCTGGTCTGGAGGTAGATGCAGACTCAGGCTTAGGGGAATCTGCAGAGAGATTAGAGTAAAAATGGAGATATGGGGGCTGTATTATGGACTGAATGCATCCCCACCCAAATTCATTCACTGAAGCCCTGACCTCCAGTGTGGCTGTATTTGGAGATGGGGCCTCTAAGGAGGTAATTAAGGTTAAATGAGGTCATAAGGCTGGGGCTGTGACCCCATAGGATTCACTGCCTTATAAGAAGAGACAGGTCGGGCGAGGTGGCTCATGCTTGTAATCCCAACACTTTAGGAGGCAGAGGTGGGCAGATTACGAGGTTAGGGGTTTGAGACCAGCCTGGCCAACATAGTGAAAACTCATCTCTGCTAAAAATACAAAAAATGTTAGCCAGGCATGGTGGTGCATGCCTGTAGTTCCAGCTACTTGGGAGGCTGAGGCAGGAGAATTGCTTGAACCTGGGAGGCAGAGGTTATGGTGAGCCGAGATGGTGCCACTGCACTCCAGCCT